>PVJO010019005.1:0-35287 GCA_004026905.1 Hystrix cristata | reverse complement strand
AAGAACACTTCTTGACTTCTGAGGGGCTTTATGTGAGAGAAGACGACCTTGGAGGAGCAAGGTATCAGGGATAGGTCAGGGTGGGGCTTCAAGTGGAAGAGGGAAGTCCTGGGGAAGCAATTTCTTTCTTATGTATCCAGCATCTATGGAACCTGCTAGGCCAAATTAACAAAGCACAGGATTAGAATGGAGCCTCACAGTCTGAGTGGAGGCATTTGCATTATGTACTTTCCCAAATGTCAAACAGCTCCCCTTGTAGTGATAGACGATGAAACATCCTAATGAGTAGCTCAAATTCTGGTCAGACTATCTGGGTGCACAGTCTGGCCCTTACGCTTAACTACTGTGTGTCTTACCCAAGTCATTCTCTGTGGGTCTCTGGGTCTTCATCTTTGATGTGGGCGTTAGAACCAGGGATGTGCTGCAGCAGGCATTCGCCTGCCCATGAGAATCAACCATGCACATCTTTTCCCCATTCCTTATTTTGTGATGTACAATTGGTAGTTTGAAATTGGCCGTACTGGGATTATTTATACCGCGGAAATTGGCAAAAGCTACAAAAGATGTTTATCTCTTTACCTATTTCTACATAAAAATTTAGCAGCACTAAGAATATCTATTTCTTCCTCAAATGTTTGTAGCATGAATTGAAATAACTTAGATCTCTGACTGACATAGTGGTTGGGACATGGGAATAGTTCAATCAATGGGAGATGCTGATTTTAATAGTAGAAAAAAATAGTCACAGCAATAACTCTTTCTTTCTCTTTCTTTCTTTCTTTCTTTCTTTCTTTCTTTCTTTCTTTCTTTCTTTCTTTCTTTTCTTCCTTCCTTCTTTCCTTCTCCCCCACCCCCATCTTCTCCTTCTTTTTATTCCTCTTTTCAGGGCTGGAATTGAACCCAAAGCCTTGCCCACGCTGGGCAAATAAATACTCATGTGCTGAGCTCTTTGCCCACTTCTCTTTCTCTTTAGGAGACAGATTCTAGCGCCACTTCTGCATGACTTTGAGACTTTATGTAACTTTATTAGCTCTCTTCCTTGTTCTAGAGGGATGTGAGAGGTCAATTCCCTGTCTTCTGCTCCCTATCCAACCTCTTTTTATCTTCCTGGCTGGTCTGAAACTTTCCTCGGTGATACTTCCAAGAGCAACCAAGAAAACACACCCAAAATTAAAAAAACAAAACAAAACAAAAACCAAAAAACAACTGTCATATAACTTTATGTGGCTTCTTTGGATCTGACACTTCATCTTCCAGCTTTTGGCTTTTGAACCTTTGGTTCACATTAAAGTGAACCTCATCAGACAGCTGGGAGCTTCCCCATAGGCTTTTCCTGGAGTTTGCTCTCAGTCAGATTTAAATGACCCTTGTTTCAAAGTGACTGAGGTAGACTAGAAATAGAAGAGATGAGAAACTCTCTCTTTGCTTCTAAATTAAGTAAGGAAATTCATAGACTGTCTCGAAAATCCCCAGGAACTAAATTATGAACTATAGCGCTCTGAAATGTCCCCTCAATTTCCAGAAGTCAAAGAGAATTTCTTGGTATGTCAGAGCTGGAAGGAACCTTCAGTGTGATCTCATAATCCTCTTCTTTCACAAACCAGGAAAGGGATTCCTGAGTCTTTAAGTCACCTGCCCAAGGGCACACAGCTGGCTAGAGGCTCCAGCAGAAGGGAGACTTGGGGCTTTTTCCACTGCAGTATGGTGTGGAGGATGCTAATCCATTTTTAGACCCCAGGGTATTGACATCAAAGCAAATTTGGTGTGACCCCTGGGTTTATCTTTTGTAAACATCTACTAATTGGTTTTGCCAACCTGAGACCTTTATGGTCTTTCTATCTAATTTCCCTTGTTCAGTGCATTTCTTCCTCTATAAAAATATCCATCTTTCCTCCCTGTCACATAGATACACTCTCATGGCACCTCCTTTCAGCTCCTCCCTCCACTGAGGACATAAAGCTGTCAGCTACACCAGTGACAAAAGCCAGGCAGACAGCTCTTCTTTTGTCTCTTCCAGATAAGAGTGTGGGGGGGATATTCCACAGGGTAAGGGTGTGGTGCTGAGTCTGCCAGTCTTTCAGGAGTGTAATTCCTATCAGAGTGGACCTCCAACTCACTTCCTCTGCCTTTTCTGTCTGTATTCCGGAAGGTAACCGGTGATAATTTCTCAGCTCCTTCCAGCAATTTTTGAAACAAGATGGGACAGTGGTATTCGATTCCAAGGATGACTTTATGTCAATATAAGATTATTTACCTCTCAGGAAATTAATTTTGAGCCAAGACGACCTTTGTACTAGTGTGAATTGATTTCATTTGGATGAGTGAACATTATTTTGGGAAAGAAGTTAAAGCAATGTGGTACTCACTTCTGTGCAGGGATGATGCTATAATAGAAAATAATATTTGGATATCCAAATACTATTACAAATAAAGCCAATACACAGTTCTCCAACTTGAACTTGTATCAGATTCACATAGAGGGCTCATTAAAACTCAGATTTATTGGGTCCCAGCCCCTAGAATTTCTGATTAGTAAGTTTGGGTTGGAGCCCAAGAATCTAACTCTCTAACAAGTTTCTCAGTGATGTTGATACAGCGTGTCTGGGAACCAACTTGAGAACCACGGCTCTAAAACTCAGGGGCCAGTTTTTCTCTTGGCACCAATGGGCCTTCGCAGGTATTGAATCTCTGCACTTGGCTTCTTTTGGCAGTTAGTTTACGTGATTGAGTTAATTAGTCCATACGGAGGACACACAGCACAGCTGCACACAATTTGTGAACAGGCCATGTACTTCTGAATTGGACAGGGGCTGAGGCTGTGAATGAGTTCTAGAAAGCAACCCAGCACTGGCCTAAGGACAGGCAGTATGGTCTGCCAAGATTAGATTCATGGGTCAGAGAAAGGCCTTCATCTGTGAAGATTTCATGGCAAGAGCAACATTTTTCTGTAGATCATTTAGTTTCTGCTTAAAGGAATGTTTCCTAAGGAGAAGAAAACTGGCTCTGGACTTGCCAGGGAGTCTGTGCTACTTAAATATGCAATATGGAAGAACAGAAACCAGTGCTACTGAAGTGAAGGGCAACATAGCATAGTAGAGAGTTTGTGGTTAACAGAGTCCAAAGACCAAAGTTTATAACACATTAGTTTCACGTCTTAACAGCCATATGACTCAAAGGAGGTAATTTAACCCCTCCAGCCTCACAGTGAAAGAATAAGAAAAGGAATCAATCAACAAGGTTGGTAGAAGGGTAACAATTATATGTACGTAAAGTTTACACTGAAGGTGTGACTCTGATAGGAATAACTGGAGACCAATAACACAAGCTTGGATCATGAACAGAAAAATAAGTGCTCCCAGGAATGCAGCCTCTGTCCAGTTTCAGGATTGCTGCCATGTTTTGAGCCTTTGGGGCACTGGTGAGCCAGGGGAATTAGATTATTCAGGGAGAGAGAGAGAGAGAGAGAGAGAGAGAGAGAGAGAGAGAGAGAGAGAGAGAGAGAACTGACTTTCTTCCATTCTGTTCCATACATGCTCCCAGATGACTGGATGGTGACTGATCTCTCACAGGGCAGGTCTTTCTCACGTCAATCTTCTCTACAAACTCCCTCACAGACACACCCAGAAATAATGATTTACCAGTTATTTAGACATTATTCAGTCCAGTCAAGTTGACATCCAATACCAACCACTACGGGAAACTCCTTACACAAACATGTAGCTCTCAAAGTGGATTGTGAGAATGACCACACATCACATACCCTTAAATATCTTTATAATCCTCAACATATTCTCGAGAAAGACAAATACACACACACAACACAAATACCCACACATGTATGCACACACACACACCTCAAAACAAAACAACACACAACCAATGCTGCCACTGTTCACTTCTGCAAATTCTTCTGGTACTTTCTTCAATGAGTCGATATTATTACCAATTATCTATTACCTTTCCCTGACAAATATGGCAGGTCTGTAATTTTACCCCCACGGCTTTTCATCATCTTTCAAGGCAAGTCAGTTCTTGTAAGGTTCTTTCTTACAGTGGTAAGGATTCAATGGTAAGCATTAAATAAAAAATACTTTTAAATGTTCTTTTATTATGAGAATGCTAGGAACAGAAGGTGACAATCACCCTCAACTTCATTCTCTAAGTGATTTCTCTAAACTTAATACCTGTGGGGAAGCTTACTACTCTTATAAAGAGAGTGTTCATACACAGTGCACTGACTTTACCATCTCAGATTGGTGGGAGTAACTCTTAAGTTCTATCCGGAAATATTGCAGTATTGATCACATTAAGAAAATAAATGTTAGCAGTCCCAGGACTGTAAGACATAGTTGCCAATGACTCATGGCTGGGGAGCCTGGGATACATGCAGGACTTTCTGCTACTATAAAGAGTCAAAGGAGGAGGGACTAAATGATGAAATGGCCGAACACTTTCTTTATAACAGTAGTATAAAGCTTCCCCATAGCTATTAAGTTTAGTCAACTGAAGAGAAGAAAGAGATAAATCTGAGACATAAGACTTCACTAAAAGTCAGAGAGAAAGTTCACTAAGATGGTGTACACATCCCCTTGGAACAAAGTGAAATTGTCATTAGTTACGTAGTGGGTTGTAGGAACAATAAACATTTACTATATCACACAACTTCTGTGAGTCAGGAATCCAAAATGGTTCAGCTGAGTGGTTTTTGTTCAATAATCACAAAGTTAAAGTCATATGGAGTGTTGCCTGGGGCTAGAGTATCCTCCTCCTGGATAACTACTGCATGTGGCTATAGGCAGGAGGTCTTAGATCCTTGCGTATTGTTGGCAGAATAACTCAATTCCTTGACATGTGGTCCTTTCCATAAGGCTGCTTGGTTTTCCTCATGTGTTCTGGATTCCCCCAGAGCAATTAATCCAAGATATTCAGACAGAAAATGTAAAATCTTTTGCCTCAGAAATCACATTCTGTCTTTTCTGCAATACCCTAATTGGTTACATATGTCAGTCCTATTCAACTATCCAGTATAAGAAGCCTGTACAGGGACATGAATACAGGAAGTGAGGATAATTGAAGGTCATTTTAGAGGCTAGCAGCCAAAGTTAGGAAAATTATTTCTGAGGATATAGAGCAAAAATTAAGCTGTTATAATACCTTATTTTTTGGCTGTAGCAAATTCTGCCACATGGAATGTACAAAGAACTAGATCCACGTGTATTTAAGTGAAAACTAAAAGCCAGGCCAATGGCTATGCTGTGATACTCTGTCTATATACTTAGTATCCTAGAGGAGAAAAAGGAGAGAATGTGACCAAAGACATATTTAAGGGAATAATGGAAAAGAATTTCCAAACTATAGGTTTCTCCACCAAAAAAATCCAAAAAAAACCCAAAAAAAAAACCCTCAAAAAATTGTGTAGCTGGATAAGTACAAAGAAAAACACAACTAGGCACATTATAGTCAAACTGTAGAAAACCAAAAAGAAGAAAATATTGTAGGCAGCTGGAGTGGAACAGAATTACATCCAGAGGAACAAAGATAAACATAACAATAGAGTTCTCATCAGAAAGTCTGTCAGCAAGATGACAATGGAACACCATCTTTACTGAAAAAAATAAACTCAGAATACTGTATTCTACAGAAATAACATTAAAAATGAAAGTGAAATAGGGACTCTTTCAGACACTCAAAAGATAAAATATATTATATTGCAAGAAATAATAAAGAAAACTCTTCAGGCAAAAGAGAGTGTAATAGATAGATATTTAATTTACCTGAGGAATAAAAAAGTGTTGAATTGGTTAAAAAAAAAAAAAGAAAAAAAATGAAGGTGCTATGGTTTGAATGTCTCCACCAGCACTCATGTTGAAATTTAATTGGCATTTTAACAGTATTGAGAAGTGATTAGGGCCTAAGTGGCTCTCCCCTAAAGAATGGGGTAAAGCTGTTATCTCTGAAGTGGGTTCCTAATAAAATGATGAATTAATTCCTTTTATCAACTGAAGTGGTTTCCTGACCTCCTCTCTCTGATTCATGAGTGCTTACTTGCCTTTCCACGTGGCACAAAAACCTTCCAGGGATGCTGGGCCTGTATTCTTAGACTTCCCAGCCTCCAGAACTGCAAGCCAAATTAATTTTTATTGTTTATAATTTTATTCACTCTGTGGTATTATGTCATAGCAACAGAAAACAGACAAAGACAGCAGATAATTATGAGTCTAAAAGATAATGACATAAAATAAATAATATCAAAATGTAGTTTATAACTACAGTACAACACAAGTTATGATGAACAAAAACAAAAACATACTTACAAATAATTCAAGAATTAAGAAGCCTTGAGAAAATTAAAATCAGAGAATATACTTAGATCTGACTATATTTAAGCTTGATAAAATCAGCTAAAATTGTTCTTTACAGAGAAATTAGCATCTTTAACTGCTATTGGAAATACTATTGAATACTACAAAGTACTATTGAAAATGTGTGATGACAGAATGTAATTCAAGTTTCCAAGTAAAATAAAACAAAGAATGAACAGACTACATTCAAAAAAGTAGGGACAATAAAATAAAATATTGAATTAGAAAATAGCAAACAATAAAGAGAATTAATAAAAACAAAACAAAACAAAATTAAACAAAAAGCAAACATGTTTCTAAAGAAAATTGGTTTTGGAAATGTAAATGCACCTCTGCAATATATATTGAAGACAGGAAGTGTAATGCCTCCAGCTTTGTTCTTCTTGCTCAAAATTACTTGTGTTATTAAGGATCTTCTATAATTCCATAAAAATTTTAGGATTGATTTTTCTGTTTTTATTAAAAAAACCCAAACTTTGGGATTTTGATTGGAATTGCATTGAATATATGGATGGTGTTCAGTAGTATGGACAATATAGAACTATTAGCTTCTCAAATCTATGAATCCACAATGTTTCTCCTTTTATTTGAGTCTGATTTACTTTGTTTGGTGTTTTGTAATTTTGTGGTGAACAAGTATTTTACCTCTTGGTTAAGTTTATTCCTAGATATTTTTTAGTAATATTTGCTTAGAGGATTTTATCTTAATTCTCTTTTCCTCTAGTTTGTTGTTATTATATAGACATGCAACTAATTTTTATATGTTGATTTGCCTTCAGCAACTTTATTTTAAATTAATTCTGACAGTGTGTGTGTCTGCATTTATCTGTATGTGTGTGTTATGGCTTGTGTCTAGATGTCTTCCCAAAGCTTCAAAGATGGGGATTTTCAGAGCTGGCTGGATCTAGGGTGTGATACTAGGATTAAGGGAGAGTGGTATGAAATTTGTCCATTTACTGGAATTAGTATAGTTATGGATAATGGAAGACCCACCCTGGGTGTGGGTGGAACCAATTAATAAGCTAATCACTTCGATAGAATGTAAAGGCAGAGGGGGAAGGCAGGCTTACTGCTGCTTTGGCTTGCGGCCTTCTGTCTGCTCTGCCATGAGCTGTTTCTCTTCTGTGATGCTCCTCTGGCCGTGTTGTCCTGCTTTGGAGCCAACAAACTATGAACTGAAACCTCAACAAACTAAGAGCTAAAATAAACCTTTCGTCCTTTAACATCAGATGTTGGGTATTTTGTCTCAGCAACTAGAAAATTAACTAAGACTGTGTATATGCGTGTGTGTGTGTGTGTGTGTGTGTGTGTGTAGTACTTAGGCTTTCTATATATAAGAGGAACTTAGATTTCTTTGTTACAATTTGGATACATTTTATTTCCTTTTCTTGTCTAATTGCCTGGTTAGGAATTATAGCATTATATGGATAGAAGTGTAAAGAATGGGCATCATTACTTTATTCCGGTGCTTAAAGGACAGTTTCTAGTTTTGCACTACTGTGTATGATTTCAGCTGTGGCATTTTCATATATGACATATTGTGTTGAGAAAATTTCTTTCCATACCCAATTTAATGAGCATTTTTAATTCTAAAAGAATGTTTGATTTTTGTCAAATGCCTTTTCTGCATCTTTTGAGGCAACTGTGTGATTTTTACTCTTCATTTATTTACCCACTTAACAGTTTACCCCAAGTGTCACTCAGACAGTGTGTTTGTTTACTTACTGACTATCCTGAGCATTGCTTAAACTGGTATCTTTTCAACCAGTAGATATTTGTATTGAATAAATTTAATAAAATTGTCATTTCTGTATTTCCTGTTACAATATAACAACAAAAAAAGTGCAGTTTTTGGTCATCATATATTTAAATAACTGGACTGGGAAGTGGTAAATATGGTATACCACACTGATTGACTTGCATATTTGGAACCATCCTTGGATCTCAGGGGTAAACTTCATGGTACTAATATGGCAATAAGCATAGAGATCAATGGAATAGACTAGAAAGTTCAGAAATAAACCCATACATTTGTACTCAACTGATTTTCAATCAGGATACCAAGTACACACAATGGGGAAAGAATAGTCTCCTCAACAAATGACCTAAGAGAAATTGCATATCCATGAGAATTAAATTGGGCCCTTACTTTTTGATATACATGAGAATTAACTCAAAATAGGTTAAAATTTGAATTTAAGATCTGAAACTCTAAAACTCCTACACAAAAAACATATAGGAAAATTTTCTTGAAGTTGATCTCAGCAATGATTTCTTGGATATGACATCAAAATCAGGCAACAATAAAAATAGATGTTGTCACATCAAACTAAAAATGTTCTGTACAGTAAAGGAAATGATCAAGGGTGAAAAGTGTAACCTGTGTACTGGAAGGAGATATTTGCAAACCATGTATGTAATAAGAGAGTAGTTTCCAAAATACGTAGAAAAAACTGTTAAAACTCAACAGCAAAAACAAAACAAATTAAGACAAAAATAATAGCCTGATTTAAAAACAAAGGACTTGGAAAGACTTTTCTCATCTCAGCTTCTGGGAAGATGGTGGAGTGGTGAATAGCAGAGAAACAGCCTTTCTGAGATTTGTTATCCAGATGCTGGAATATAGCAGTTTAAGGGAGAGAAGAAGGACGGAAGTGGATCCCCAGGACCCGGCAAGGATCCAAAGCGAGAACTGAAGCCCATGGGGAGAGCAAAAAGAGAGGCCTCAGTGTGGAAGGAGGTGGCAAACAGCGCTTCCTCCCAGAACCCTGGCTCTTGGCGTGGGCGATGCAGCAGAGACATGGTGACTACTGGCCAACCCAGAGGCCTCCATAGGAAGACATACCAGTGGATTGGAGTGGTGGACACAGCGGACTGCAGTGGCTAGTGAGTTATTTGGGTTCAGACATCCCCCAGGAGAGGGCAGTTGGCGGGGTGCCATCTTGGAAAGGGACCTACTGAGCTCAGATCTCAGAGAAGGTGCTTGCCGCAGCTCTCTGGCAGGGCAAGGTGGAGCAGAATTCAAGTTCAAGTTGTCAGGAGGGCAAGGAGCCAAGTGCAAGCTGGCAGGGAACTGAGTATCACAGTGTATCTCTAGCTGAACAAATCAGGTTCCAACCCCCAGCCAGAGACAAGGCTAACTTTAGTGGAATTGGTGGTGAGCTTTGATATTGAACCCAGATGGGAACACCTACTACCCTGCCATAAATCTACTGCTGTGATTAACCAACAAGGACCTGGGCCTGCCTGTTCTATCTACCGGTGATAGCAGAGACACACCTGGAAGCGGACATGTTTATTCCCCTGATGTTGTTGTTGCTTTTTTTTTTCCTCTCTCTCTCTCCTCTTTTTTCTTGTTTTCAGATGAATGTGAAATTTGTTTCTAGTTTTTGTTGTTATTGTTCTGTTCTGTCCTTGTTTTTATTTCTTCCTTCTCTCTTTCACTCCTGTTTTCTTTACTAGTTTCCCAAAGTTTGCATAATCTTCCCCTGTGCTCCAGCCTTGCTTCTCATTTCTTCTTCTTCTTCTATTTCTTTATTTTTTTTCCTCCCACTCCCTTTTGAATGTCCTCCCCTGAGAGTAAAATCACCATATTGAGGGCATACTTACTGTATACAAGTTTCTGGTTTATTTTAGGTATTGTTATATAACCAAAAATCTAGTTCATATGGTTAAAGGTGGCAAATTAATAGTAATCATAGTCAGTCATTTTCTAGGCTGTGTTTGATGCTATTGTTATTACTGATTGTACTGCTTTAGCCAAGGTGACAGAATTGTTCTAATCAGTTGTTCTTCCTTGTATGCCAAGCCATTTCTCCAAAGAAGACATATTAATGGCTCACACACATATGAAGACATTTAACATTTCTCATCATTGAAGAAATACAAATGGAGACCATGATACAGTATCATCTCACATCTGTTAGGCTGACTGTTACTTAACAAATAAATGTGAATAGATGTTGACAGTTTGTAGAGAAATTGAAATCTGTGTATACTTTTGTTTGAGATGTAAAATGATTCAACTATTTTGGAAAATAATATGGAGATTCTTTAAAAATTAAAAATAGAAGTACCAT
Source organism: Hystrix cristata (assembly GCA_004026905.1). Lineage (NCBI taxonomy): Eukaryota > Metazoa > Chordata > Mammalia > Rodentia > Hystricidae > Hystrix > Hystrix cristata. The sequence continues at coordinate 24,846 of PVJO010019005.1, read as the reverse complement.
ATAATTCAGCAAGTTCACTTCTGGATATAAATGTAGATATAGACATAAGCTCTAGATACAAAAGGATTGAGGATCTTGAAAAGATATCTGCATCACTCCTGTATTCTTTAGGCGGATCCATTATTCAGCCTATGGCAATGATGAACTATTTCAAGCATATAGAGAAGATTATCCTGGATTTTTTAAGTGGGAACACTGTAATTATAAGGGTTCTTATAAAGGAAAGAGGAAGGCAAAGGAATCAGAGGAGGAGACCTAGGGAAGGCGACAGAGTCAAAAATGATGCAGCCACAAGTCAAGGTATGTAGGCAGCTTCTAGAAGCTGAGAAAAATGCAAGGAAATGGATTCTACTTTACAGCCTCCTTCAGGAATGCAGGGTCAATAACCTATTTTAGACTTCTGACCTCCAGAACTATAAAAGAATAAATATGTGTTACTTTAAGCCACTAAATTTGTGGTAATTCATCACAGTGGCAATAGGAAATTAATATAATCTTTAAAACTGTTTTACATCGGTGGCCAAAGGATGAATAGTTTCTAATAACATTGAAGAATATGCTAACCATAGAGGAAAAAAAAAAAAAGAAAAAAACACCTGAATGATTACCTTATTCCTTAAACCAAAATACATTTCAGATATATTAATAATTAAAGGTGATTTTTTTCCACAAATTTTAGGCACAGAAGTGAAAGATAGAAGTTTAAAAAAGAAGACTTGTAAAGTTGTGTCTGTAACAAGTAATATTTATAAAAAAGTTGTCATAGACAAAATAAGCCATTCAAGTCCTGCAAAAAATTACTGCAGCAAATTATTATGAAGAAAGACTCCATTTCCTAAATTGTAAAGAACTCTTATGAAACAATGAAAAGTTATCAACCATTCCAAGAAATAAAGTACATAAAGAAGAAATTCATAAAGTCCTAAAGATCAACAAGCAAATGAAAGACGATGAACACCAGATTTAATTAGATATAATTTTAAAATTCATAGTTTTAAGCATGAGAAACTATGTTGCATCTAAGATACTAGCAAGTTTTTAGGATGCTTCTGAATACATAGTCTATGAGCCAGTGTAAAAAATGGGCACTTTTATGTGGATGGGAAGTTGTAATGAGTTTGGGGACAAATTTGTCAGTATACAAAAATTTAAAATGGGCACGATTATTGATCCAGAAATTCTGCATCTCATAATTTAAACTGTTCTTACTAGGATGTTCCTATCAAAACATAAACTATGACTTATGTGTCCATAATCAGAGGTCAAGATAAATAAATTATGTTGTTTTGTGTCCGGCCATGTAAAAGAAGGATGTTGATGTTTATAAAGTGATCTATTTAAAAATTCCCAAATATTTAAATAAAACCATCAAAGTGTTGCATAGCATATACACCATACTTTCATCTGTATATGATGGATAATAATATAGAAAATATAAAAAGCACTAACATGAACCATTCAGTAAATGGGTAGTGATGCACGTAGGTGTAACCACCAATGGATAATAATACATGTTTGCTGTACTATGTGGAAAAACATTTCGAACAGGCTAAGTTAGTCACAGTTGTTACTGTGGGGGAACGGGAGTGAGGAGTCCATATATAAGAGAGATTTGCTTCCTTTTGCATAAACTTTGTGCCCAGATGTCTTTTTCTAAATGCAATATTACTTTTTATTAAAAGCAGTGAATTAAAAAATACTCATGAAATAATGAGTCATTGAGGTTTTTTTTAAATTATGGATGAGTCATAATCCTTCTAATGGCAGATAGTATCTCTATTAAAGTGTTCTTTACATGTTTTCTGTCTAGGAACTATCACTGCTCCTGTTATCTATACATATAAATTAGTATATGCAACATGATCTTGAGTAGCAAAACGATGTATATGTGCACACACACACACACACATACACATACCTCCTTTCCAAAAACAAGACTGTGTAAATATATAAAAAATGCCACTTACATAATTATCTTTGGTAGATATATGAATGATTACTTTTTATTCTTTGTATTTTTATTTTCATATTTTTGACAATTAGCTTGTAATACTTTTACGAAAAGAAAATATAGTTTACTAAATCTATATATGCCTGTATAATGACCTAACATATTTGAAAAATATTCAGAAAAATGCACAAAAGTGAAAGAAAATGCCCCAAAAGTATTAGAATAGGTAGTTCTTCTTATGGAAAACTTGTTCCTTCATTTTTTAAAATTTTCTAAATTTTCAAAGATGAAAGCTATTGTGCTTTCAATGGAAAATATTTTTAATGCTGTGGTGGGCATGAACATGGAAAAAGTGCTATCAGAGATCATTCTTTTAAGAGTGTTTAGATTCTTATAGGCTTCTCATAATTAAAGCATATGAAAACTCTTATCTTTTGGGGGGATTTTTTTTTCAGAAAGGACAAGGAAAATATATTGAGTGAATGAGCAACTTTTAAAAATCCCTAATTGTTAAGCCATCACTGGAAATAAAATCTAGAGGGTAAATCTATTGCGAGGAGCACAGCCGAGGGAGAGGGAAGTAAGGGGAAGCTGTGCTACAGTTTTCTGCACTTTGCCTTCGTGTTGATTGTAATTGCATATGTGACTTGGCACATGTTTATGGACGATAGAGTGGAGCTCTAGCTGTACCTGAGAGAAGACCAAATTAGAAACAACTGATCCCAAGGACATCTCCATGAAGGGCTCATCGGATGGGGTACGAGATGGTGGGAGAAATGGTAAGAAAAAAGCCAAAGCCAAGTAATGGGAAGAATGACAGAGAGGCTGGGCAGGGCGGGGGGATTGTTGAACAAGCATAACTCAGCAAAAGTTAAAACTTCATAAAAGAAGATGTTGCTGTACACTTAGATGCTTTTCTTTCTTTAGCCTTTGTTTAGCAGCAGCATACCTTTAAATCTGTGTACTGATTAGCGATGCGCCTGGGCAGCAGGTGCCGGCCTGCTCAGCAACGCTATACTGCAAGTTTTCTCAGGGCCCCATTAGCATTTGTTGATTTTCCCTACTTGATAGACTCACTTGGCAACCACAAGAATATTGCGTGTTAATGAGAACAGAGGGGAAGGCAAGAGGCATACACAAAGAGGTGGTTCTACAAACTATTTTAAATGTTATAGAGAGATAAGAATTAAATTGGAATGCTTCAGGGGAAAATGGAAAATAATGACACTATTTTGTGGGAAATATATTTTTTATTATGCAATATGAAAAAGAGCAAAGAGCAGTGTAACAAACACATATATCTAATTCCCACATTTAACAAGTGTCAACATTCTGTCACATTCATTTCATGTTATTGCTTCTAAGAAATAAGACGTGGTAAATACAAGTAAAACCTCACTGTGCTTCTCTCCTATACCATTTCCCACCCCTTCTTCACCTGACAGTCACTCTTCTTCTTTACATTACTATAGATGTAAAAATCCATAAACAATATATACTACTTTGTGTATAAATGTTCAATATCTACAAAAGTGTCATCTTTATCTGCCCACAAATTACTTTCTTCATCCCACATTCTGTTGATTGGATTTAATCAGGTTGCTATACAAAGATCTAGTTCATTCATTTCAAGAGCTTTGAAGCGATCTGTGGATATAACACTGTTTACGAAACCCTCCACGGATGCATATTTAGGGCTTTTTGCTTTTCTGCCCTAAAAAGTAAGAGTGCATGAATATTCTTTTGTGTGTTTCCACATGCTCCTGTTCTTGAGGTTCTCAGTAAAATCACTACTATATCTTAGTGTGTAGGCAGCTTCAGTCTTAATTGATATGGCCAAATTGTCCTTCAAAATAGCTTTACAAATTTATAAAGGACTTCTATCAGCAACGCATAAGGGTTTCCATTTTCCTACACTCTAGTCAATTTAGCATTTCAAACTTTTAATGTTTCTATTGGGAATGAAAGGATGCAATGCAGTACTTTGGTTTTTTTAGCTTCCATTCTCCTGGTTCAAAATAACGTAACATTTTACTTATAGGTTCATTGGCCATTTAGATTCTTTCTTGTCTTAAATGTTCAATTACGTGGTTTTGGATTTTTTGCAAGTTTTATTGATTTATAGAATTCTTAAAAATAATTCCTGGACACAATTTCTTTGTCAGTTATATAGGTTGAAATATATCTTCCAAATCAATAAACAGCATAAGTTTATTCACATTGCATTTCTTAGGGAAATATTTGAATTTAAATCTATCCAGATTTATAAAAGTATTTCTTTTTATGGCTTGCATTATTTTCTCTCAGTTAAGAAATTGTACCCTACATTAAATCATAATGCGATTCCATCACATTTATTTCTAAAAGTTTCATACTTTAGATTTTCGTATTTTGTTCATTTATTCAACTGAAATTTAATTTAATGCATGGCATGAAGGAGGGAGCTGACTTCATTTTCTGCTTATGAAAATCAATCTTTTTGGTGCACTGCTTGTTAAAGAGTACAGGATTTCTTTACTTCTTTGTTATACCACTTTGATCATCCCACATATCCATATGAGGGTTAGTCTATTTCTAAGGTCTGTATTCTACCCAACAATTTTATCAACAGATTATTAGATTATTACCATAATTTCTCAATATGGTTTTGCAATAAATCCTAATAAATGGGGAAAATAGTCTCTCCCACACCTTCTAAATGCTTTGCTTTTTGTCTCTCTGTTCTTTCACATGAATCTTATCATTAGCCTCTTAATTTCAGTGAAGGACTGCATTTGAAATTTGATTTGAATTATATTCAAATTATGGATTAATTTGGAGAAGCAACCACCAAATCTGAACATATATCATAAAATGTATACTCATCTTGATTCATTTATTGCTTATCAAAGACTAGGCATGGCTCTAGGCATTAGCTGTAGAAAAAAAAGAATCAAAATCCTCCCTTTGTGAAACATACATAAATAAATGACCTAATATGGTTATAAATAAGCAAGCTTATTATAAATTGGTCCAGTAAGTTGAAAGGGGCATGAAGAGAAATGATATCAGAGGGAGGTATAATCTTAATTTAGTCTGTTTATTTTTTAGATTTCAATTGAGAAAATGAAAGCCACTCTAAATATGTCAATGTATGAAAATTTATTTACCAAATCCTGTGGGACAGCTGAGGAGTCATATAAAAGACTGTAAGGTAACCGAGAAATCAGGAATAGTTGGAAATTGCTATCCCCACAAGGGAAATATGGAAAATGTGTCCAACGCCCTCCTTTGCTCTCTGTAAGAGCAGTGTCATGAGGCACCCAAATAGTTTCAGCTGCTAACTTGGTGGAGTCATTTTTGTGTCATCTGTGAATGCAGTCTTCCATTATAAAATTAGATCTTTAAGCCAGAAGATCCCCATTTGGGGGAATTAAAAAGCAAAATATTTGTGAGTGAGTCATTACATTTAATCATGACTTCAATCTTTCGGTTCCTGGACTTCTCACTCTGGCTGTGGAAAAATGGCACAGCTTACTGGTTGCTGTTTCAAAATGCATATCTTGAAACTACTGAGATGGCAAAAAGATCAGGGGTTGCCTAGGACTATGGGGGAGAAAGGGGCGAAAAGGCAAAGCAGAGAGGGCGGTCAAAATACTGTATGTGCTACTCTGCTACTGAACACATGCTATTCTATATTTGTCCCAACCCACAGAATGTACGCTATTAAGAGCAAACTCTAATGGAAACATGAACATGGGTGATAATAATGTATAGACGTAGGTGCATCAGTTATTACAAATGTACCTTTTGGTAGTGGATATTGATAATGCAGAGCCCCCAGGGGACAGAGGGAACATGGGAAATCTGTACTTTATTTTTCTATTTTACTGTGAATCTAATACTGCTCTAAAAAAAAGAAAGTTTTCAAAACTTTAGAAAATTTTTGTAATGCTGTAGGCGATCCTCTGTTCTCTCAAGGCGCTATTTAGAGGTCGTATCATAAAAGAGGGTCTAATCAGGAGACAGAAGCTGTTCAATCATTTAAATAGGAAAAGTCGCCTAAGAGGAATTATTAACTACAATAGGGAACTGGGATAATGGAGTGGTTTGCAAGAAATGATGAGAACTCTGAATAGTATAGAAACAGACTATCTAAGGCACAGCCTTTAGGAGGAGGTAGAAAAATCAAGGAAAATACCTGTTTTTCTCCTAGAGCTGAGCTCCAGGTGGTGTTGGGAAGAATAACCATGGCTCTGAATGGCAGAGAAATGCCAAAGGGCAGAGCTTCCTGGAAACATGCCCTGCAGAATTTGCCAGAAATTCTCTGTCTAAGATACAGGAATGAACTGCTGAAGAGGAGGCCCAGGGAAGCTTCCAGCCAGTGCTGCTGACCACAGTGCACTGTAGGGGAGCCTGGTGCTGGGCGGCTGCTCATACTGTCCACAGTAGCACTAGGGAGCTATGTGCACTGTGGGAGTCTGCTTCTAGAACACCCCAGAAGCAAGAAGGAGGCCTCCTCTTCCCGTAGCTCCCCTCCAATGTACTCCACTGGCAAAAGGAAAAACTGCTGGCAAAGGAAAAAGAAGAGCAGGAAATGAAAGGTGAATTTGGAATTCAGAGGCACCATACGGGCAACTGGCACATGGAGGATTCAAGAAGCAAATATCAGTTTCTTTCAGGTCGGCCCCTTCTAGGGGATGGACAACACAACCAGGACTCTTTTCTGCACTTCTTTCTCTGTGCAGGGCGGGAACACACATGGAAGGAAGAGGTTCCACAGATCCTTCTGTGGGCCTAATGACCCGCCACTGGACTCCTCCTTTAAAGGCTCCACCACTTCTCACGCCGTCACACTGAAAACCAAGCTTCCAACACATGAATCTCAAACATACTCGGACCATATCCAGACCTTTGCGGTGGTGTTTACCGTGGTATGGCCTTGGAGGCTGAAAAGGGTACATGTCTACAAGACATATTTTACAGCCAGAAAAACCTCCCTCGTGCCTTGCACTGGGGTTATAGAAACCAAAGACACAAGCCTTGCGCCTGAGGAGGTCACAGCCCGCAGGGGCCAGACAGGAAATACAGTCAATGAGCCAGAGCACAACTCAGATACAGGTTTCATGTTAGCTAAAGATGTCCCATCAACACGGCCTTATAGGTTTCCACAGATACCCTAGTGGTTCCACAGGAATTTTGACATGCTGAGAAAAGCCTGGTCATCTCTTTCTGAATAACTTTAAGTTTATCCACAGAGATAACCGAAGTCTTCTTTTTTCCTTTAAAACTTGTCTGAAGCCAGTGTGATGGTGCCTGCCTATAATCCCAGCTACTAGGGGGGGCTGAGGCAGGAGGATCGCAAGTTACAGGCCTCCAGACTGGGCAATTTAGAGAGACCCTATCTTAAAATAAAAAAAACAAAAAGGACTGTGGAGGTAGCTCAGTGGCAGAGCGCTTCCCTAGTATGCGCAAAGCCTTGGGCTCAGTCCTTACTAGAGAAAAAAAAAAAAAAAAGATTTTTTTTTTAAGCCTTAACCTGTTGAATGAAAGAGACATGGGAACTACATCTGTATTCACCAATATACAATTCTTATCACTTGTGTGCATATAATCTGCTTATAATATTTTGCATATCACAATTTGCCAATAGTTTAGTCTTTATGAAAAGACTGATTTCCATCCCTCTAGGTGACTGATCTTTTTTTCAGACAAAAACATTTCTTGTAACATTGTTTCTGTGGATGGAAAAAACCCCATCAGTGCTTTACTCATATTCAGTCACTATGCATACGAAGAAAAGTGAGAGAAAGACTGAGAGCCACCTCATGCGCGCTCATCTCTGCGGGATGCTGTGTTTGTAAGCACCCTCGGGCTTTATTAGATCCTAGAATCTCAGGTATGCGGCAGCCAGCTGCTCTCTAGGAGCAGGCTGCTTCACTCCGGGTCTCCCGCTAACTGGAACTTTCTCTTGATATTTGGCCTAAATATTTCTTTATTAAATTCCTTCTGAGAACTTGGAATTATACCCTTGATACCGCCCCCAGATGTCTTTCTCCCTCACTTGTTTATTCTATCAGCAGTTATTGCCTCATCAATCCCTTTCTTTCACTCGGTGTCCAGGAAAGAAATGTGGTTTTTATTAATATCTTCAATCGTCCTTCCTAAATCAATACTCAGACTCACTTAATTATCTTTATTGCTTTTCTTTCAACTCTCTTCTATTTACTATACTTGTCACATGCTTCTCCAAACAAACATTTTAAGGTCCTTGGAGGTGTCAAATGAAATGGCCACTGGCATTTCATAGGGTTCTCCAAAGAAAATCCTTACCAATAAACTGCACCGTTGTGGGATGAGAATAGAAAAATTTCTCATTAGACAGGGAATTGAGACTGAGGGCTTTGAATGAGCATTCCACGCAGCTTCCCCAAACAGCTGACAGTGTGTGAGGGTACAGAAGCTAGACGACAATTCAGGGAGCACAACAGCATGCACTTCCCTACCTTGACCAAAAGGAGAAAAATTAGCAAAGTTCATGTGGGAAATCATGGCAAGGTGGTAACCATATGCCAAACGGAAATTCTGCAAAATACTATAAAAATTGGATCAACACTAAGGAGGATAAAAACAGATGAATAGGTATTGTAAATTATGACAAAGTTAAATTTGCCATTTTTCTCAGCGACTTCTCTCTCGTTGCTGAGACAAAATACCCAACACCTGAAGTTAGGGGAAGAAAGTTTGGCTCACAGTTTGTAGAGGTTTCAGTTCACAGTCAGCCGGGTCCGAGGCAGGGTGGCATGGCAGACAGGCAGAAGGCAGCCAGGTGGGCAAGGAATGCAAGCAAGCGGGGCTAACCAGCGTCTTCCTGTATTTTATATCCAGGCTACCTGGCTTTAGTGTGGGCAGTACTCCCACCCTTAATCCTAATACCCTTAATCCTAGCCTCACATCCTTGATCCCAGCAGAACCATGCCAAAGCAATTAGTGGACTAATTTAGCAATCACACACTCTAGATCCAGCTACCTCTTACCACATGAGGCTTTGGGGGGACATCTAGATACAAACCATAACGCCATTCTAATCTTCTCTGGATAGTACTTTTTATGTCTATTTATGAGAGTTGACTACTCTAAGTTCACTAAGGTTTTCTCCTATTTTTTTTTCCTGGAAATTTTACATTTCTGACTTCTGTGCTTATATTCGGGTGGCAAAGATCCATCTCAAGTTTATTTTTGTGTGCGGAATGATAAAAAGATTAAGTTTCATTGGTTTTCTCATATCTGTATCCAGTTGCTGCAGTATAATTTGTTTAAAAAATAATTTCCATTCACCATTATTTTGGCCTGACATGCTAGAAACAAAAAGCAACTAATCAATTTCTGTACTCAATCTACTCTACTAGTCTATTTGCCTGTATTCATGCTGATACTGTGCTATCTGATAAGTGCACTTTATAGTGAGTTTTGAAATTAGGTCATGTACATTGTCCAGTTTTACTTTTTACTTTAAAGATTATAGGCTATTCTAGACCCAACGAATGTCCATACGAAGTTTAAAGTCATGGGAGGTTGAGGAAAATTCTCCCAATTTAGGGAGAAGGAATAGCTTAATATTACTGTCCTGCAGTTAGTGGTCATGCTGTATCTCTACCCTGACTAGCTTAGCTTTCTTCAGCATCACTATATTTTGAGTACATATATCACATGTCAATTGTTGTGGCTAAAATATATAGAATTTATTTTTATCCATTGATTCTGTAGACCACAATTTTATTAAATTCATGTATTAGTTTTAGTAGATTTTTTCACAGATTATAATTTATAGAGTTTTCAACAAGTACAATAATGATATCTGGGAATAAACATACTTACTGTTTCCTCCCAGTCTTTCTTTCTTATTTCCCCCACCTCTTGCAGTGGCAAGAGTGTCTGTTGTGGTGGTGACTAATATAGAGAAGGATAACTTTGTCTTCTTCTCTGTTTTAGAAAAAAGAGCTTAAAATTTTACAAATAAATGTGATGGTAACATATCCCTACATTGCACAGGTAATTTTTAAAATCATTAACGGATGTTTAATCCTATCAGATGCAATTTCTGCCTCAAAAGAAATGACAATATGATTTTATTCTGTGAATGTGATAAGTTACATTGATCAGTATACACGCCAAACGTGCATTCCTGAAATTAGTTCCTACTTGTACATAATGTGTCATTGTTTCGGTATACTGGTGAATTATATTTGTTAATATTTTTAGGTCACTTTAAAACTATGTTTATGAAGGATATAGTCTCTCACTGCCTTTTCTGAAATTTAGTTCACTTAATTTTTTTAGCTCAATTGCTGGTTTGGGTAAAAGACCATCTATATTAAGTAGTTTACTTGGCACATTTTGGTTATTAGATGAGACACAGTTTCTTGTAATCTTATACATCCTAATTGAAGTTGAAATTCCCACTGGGGGAATTTTTTTCTCTGTTGTTAGGGGTATTTCTTTAATTTTTATGTGATAGAATACAGAGATCACAAAATTTAGACTTTAAACCATTGTATCTCAGTGGCATTAAATAAATCCATATTGCTGTGTAACCATCACCACACTCCCCCTCCAGAGCTTTTTCATCTTTCCAAGAATGTTTCTGGAATTCCATCTTTCTGGAATTCCTGTTTCTGCATCCATGAAACAGTAAGTCTTGGCATCTACAACTCGAGCCCCAGAAACTGTCATTGTTCTTTCTGTCCCATGAATCTGAATATACTGTGTCCTTCATATAACTGGAATCATATATTTGTATCTGTCATTTTGTAAGTTACTTGTTTCACTTAGCATAAGGTAATATCCTCAATATCCATTTATCTGTCAGTGCACACATGAGTTACTTCCACTGGTTTGATATTGTAAATAATACTGCTATGAGGATAGGTATATAAATATCTGCTCATGCTTTTACTTTCAATTTTGGCAAGTATATACCTAAAACTGGAATTCCTGAATTATATGACAATTACTTTTGAAGTTTTTGAGGAATGTATATATTGTTTTTTATAGAAGCTATATATCAAAATATTCCCAAAACCAATATAAAGCTTAATTTAGTTGGAAAATCTTAACTATGGAATTGAAAAAGTAGACATCTGGATATTCAGAGATCCCAATTTACCTGAAACTTTTCTGTCAACCAGAAACTTTTCTGTATACCTAGATGTGGAATTGCTGGATTATATGGTAATTACATTTTTAAAGTTTTTGAGGAATTTCCATATTCCTTTCTATAGAAGTTGTACATCCAGGTCTCCTAAAAAGTAATATAAAGTTTAATTTAGTTGGAAAATCTTAACAATGGGATAGAAAGAATAGACATTTGGCTATCCAGAGATCCCAGTTTCCTTGAAACTTTTGTGGCCCAAAAGCAGGAGACAAATATATGGCTGCATTTACTTAATAGCATGTTGCTAATTAGGTTTCTATGAATCTGCAAGCAGTGAGCTCATGTCATCAAGAGGGTGATCGATCTGGAACAGAAGGACAGTTTCTCAAAGGGTAGGGATGGTGTCTCATGGCATGGTTGCATAAATTTGTTAGTCAGCTTTCCATTGCTGTGACAAAATACCTGAGGAAAATAACTTAAAGAAGGGAAGATTTATATTGGTTCAGAGTTTCAAAGGTTTCAGTCTATAGTTGGGTGACTCCATTTTTTATGGGCTTATAGAGAGGCAGTATACCATGGCAGAAAGATGTGGTCATCTAAAGCTGCTCAAGGCAGCCAGAAGAGGCAGGGGGCACCAAGAGACAAAATATCCCTTTCAGGGACACACCTCCCAGTGACCTGTTCCCACCAATTCGGTCCTACCTTCTAAATTTCTACCCCTCCCCCAGCAGTGGACCAAGCCTTCAACACGTAAGACACTGGGGGACATTCCATATCCAAACTACAGAATACAGAAAAAAAAAATTAGCCAAGTTTCCTAGCTTCTAGCACCCTCTCCCACTTCGGAAATTCCAGCTAATTGTATAAGCAGAAACCAGCTTTCTCTCTCTATACTTGTGGTCTATATTCAAGTGGAGCCCATGTAATCAAGAAGAAAATGCAAAGTAAATCTATCCACACTATTTTATGATACATATCAAGACTGCATAAATGAGTCTCTGTTTAAGCACCCGAAATGAAAAGTATAGCAAAAGATAGCATGGCGGGGTGGGGGTGCAAATTCTCCAATAGAAAATAAAGAAACATAAGCAGTTAGAAGTTGAAGGTGTGGCTCAGTGGTACAGCACTTGCCCAGCATGCGTGAAGCCCTGGCTTTGACACCCGGCACCCTCCCAAAAATAAAAATAAAAGTAAAAATAAGCAGTCAAATAAAAAGATGAAGACTCTGCTTCTGAAGAATACTTAATTCAGTAATATGAGAAATGTTGGCAGATTAAGAGCTTTCCATTTTGATACAGTTGAAATTGATGGGCTCCATGAAACAAGGAATGAGAGATAAGATGGCACACTCTACAGAGGTGAGGAGAAAACTGATAGTGCTAAGAAAACTATGGCAGGGATAAATAAGGCCTCTGCAGAACATAAAAAACAAGAGTAAACAACATAAATTAAGACAATATAAAAAAATGGAATCATGGAGGATATTACCTAGAATTCAGAAGAAAATAAAACAGAAACAATTAGTAGAATTCTTTTCCGAATAATCATTGACAGGCCTTAATTTTTACAGACTAATTGTTGAAAAATGATGAAAACTGAAATATTTATTGATGACTTTATTGAATGTTAAGAATGAATTCTCATGCATTTAGGTTAGTTTCTTACCATCAGTACCACTGACATTTTAAATCAGACAATTCTTTGAGTTGGAGGAACTGTCCTGTACATTATTGGGTGTTTAATAGCATCCCCACAGTCTGCCCAGTAACTTCTGGTAGCACTCTCCTTTTCTCAAATTGTGACAGCCAAAAATGTCCCCTGCAGAGCAAAATCAGATCTAGTTGAGAAAGGCTGGAATAAACATGTCACCAAAAAGACACAAAGTAGACTATTTAAAATACAATAACAACAAAAAATACTTACAACATTATGTGCTAAAGACCTGGGAAGGAGGGTCAGCCCACAGAAGGTAGAAAGAAATAGAATGTGTCCAAGAATTTACTACTCAGTCAAGGTGTTGTTCACCAACTTTACACAGAGTCTTTAAAAAATCATTTTGAGAATGGGAGCACTCCAAAAATAAAAGGGGAAAAATGCAAGTAGAAAATTTACAAAACAAGTAAATGCCAATAAACATGGAAAGTCTATTAGGCGTGCTATTTTTAAAAAGTCAAATAAACCGACTGAGTAAAATAGGGGAACTTCTGTGATTTAGGCAGGGCTGCGCCAACACTGCTTCTTCTATCTACTGGGTGCTTTGGCCCTGTGTATCAAAATGTCTAAACTATATGTTTTATTAGCTTGGACACTTGGGGATTACCCGTAAAGTAATCATGAATAATTGGAGAGATTCACTTAAAAATGTTTAATTCACTGTTACTGGCAATAGAGAAAAACTAAACCAAACATACATGTATTCCAATAGAGGACTGGTCGATGGATCTATATGGCAGTCGTAAAGTACTAAACCAAAATGTCACATTTATTATTACTGGATAATAGAGTTCTTGTTTTAATTTTGGGCATTTTTTCTTTTTGTGTGATTTATCTGAATTTACCATTTTATGTTCTGAATTTCATATTACTTTTATAATTTATAAAAACACATTTTGAAACAAAAACATAAGCTAAAGCGAGATCTTTATGGAGCACTTACTGTGAATTTGGGGGTTAAAGTGAACTAATTCTAATCATCACAAAGCCCTGTTAGAGTAAACAATGATTTTCTGCCTGGATCCTTCTCTGCCGGCCTCCTCGTTCTCACTTGGGCTGACACTGAGCATGCGATATTTCAGATTCCAGCAAATCGCCCCTGTCGGGTTATCAAAACAGTTATGATAATTATGAGCTGCATCCACACACGAAAACTTGCTGTGGAACTCAGCTGGCAGTTAGCCCTGCCCCCTATCAAGGATGGAGGGCAGCGATCCCCACAGGCCCAGCAGCTCACTATTTGACTCAAAGTCTCCCTTGAAAATAGTTTCTCGGTTACATGAGGACATCTAAAGTGCTGGAATATGATTTACAAAAATTAAATTGGCAAGGAATGTGGCAATAAAATTGTCTAATGTGTTCCAGGGGGCTGGTGGGAAGATGATTTAAAAGAGCCAAGGGCAAGAGCAATTTAAAATCAGCTGCTGAGCAGTGACCATTTTCAAAGCTGTCTGAATCTTGGGCTGGGTATGCAACATTTCAGTTCAAAGGCTGTAGTTCATTTCAGGGTTCGACAGGAAGAATTAAAAGACCAGGTAAATCCTTGCCAGAAGATGTAACAAAGAATTCAGAATCCCATACCCAGCCCAACTCTCTCTCTCATACATAACACAGTAGTTCTTTTTACCCTCGGAAGGCAAGCCAGTCATTTTCCTGCTCTTATCATAGTAGCTAAAGACACTGTCTTTGCAGAGCTCTTACAGCACCTTTCCTGTTATCCTCACTTCCCCTTTCCTCTAGAACTCAATTCTCTAAGATGTTTGGAGTAGCTATGGAGAAAGCATCATACCCAGGATGCATTGCTTTTGGTTATTCCATAAAGCGAGCCTTGGAATGAGGTGATAAAGACACAGCAGCATTAGAATAGGTGGCATGAGTCAAAAGTGAAACCTTTGCCTTTTCAGCCATGGGTGTTTCAACTCATTTATCGTAGCAGCGTGATCTAATCAAGGATGAGTAACAGGTAGGCAGGGTTTCTACTACTGACATGAAGGCATGTAGGTACCAAAGTGCTTCCAGTGTAGTATCTGGCTTGAAGCTAATATTGAAAAATGTTTGAAACAAATATATTCAGGGAAGAGATCTAGTTGAAATGTCAGCTTTGGTCATTTTCCAGCTGTGAGATCATCACCTTGTTTTACCTGTAATAAGGACACAATTAGCTACTCGGCTGATTAGAGGTCTTGTGATAAAAGTATTGGTGAAAGCACAGAAATGCTGTAAACATCAGGAAGATAAGCACACCTATTTAAGTCAGTGAGGACAAGTGTTATTTTCATCACACTTATTTGAGGGATTTTCTCATCATTTATTTTCAGTTGAGGCACAAGGTGTAAAGTTTTCTCTTGCAGGCAAACAAGGCAGAAAGTAGAGAAATGAAGTATGTGGGTCAAGATGACCAGAGTTTAAGCCTGAGTGAGTGGCTATTTGCCTTTAGCCAAGACACATCCCTTATCTGGACCTCAGTTTCTTTATGTATGAAAGAAGAGTTATACTAGACTGTGTATGATTTCCTTTTCAAATCTAACATTCTAAAATGATTTCATTTGTTCCAAGATGTCATGAATTTGGGCCCTACAGAGCTGTAATGGCACGCTGATCTGCGGCCTCTCAAAGTCTTTGGTTGGCACAAACTCTGCCAACATTTCTAGATGAAAAGTGAACAATGGTTGACTGTCCAGCTGCTTCCAGATATCCAGCTGTTTGGCATGGAGGCCCAGCTCATGCGGGATTGACCAAATGGATTCATTTTTCATCCAGACATTTTGGCTGCATTTTGATTCAGCGTCTTTCACAGACGTGGAAGAGAATCCCACAGTATCACATAAACCAAGGGAAAGTGTATACTCAGAGCTGTTTTCCGTACACAGTCCTCATCTAGATAAGAAGGGCAGTGATACTTTTATGACATTCTTTCTATTGCTGGGCTCTGGTCTTTCAGTCTGAGTTGAAGATCCACGACTCTGGATGTTTAGGCCCTAAAAAGATGCAGTGATAAATAAAATCAACAAGCAGTTTCATCCTTGCCCAGCCACCGGGTAAGTCAGACTGACAGATAAAAGGAATGAACATCTGGAGACAGTCTTGCTAGTTTGGTTGTTCTTTCTTCTCCCTTTATACCCAGCTCTGGGCATGCCTCAAAGTTCATTTCCTGATCTTTTGTTCTTTTTATTTATCATCTTCAGAAATTTGTTTATTTTCATAACTTCAGGACTTATCTTACTCATAAATGTAGAGGGAGGATGGGAACAAACCTGAACTGGTCCAGTACCCTAAAGCAATGTTTTCACATCTAGTGAGGAGACCCATTGCAACCTCTGAAAACACAGTATAGTCTTCAAATATCCACGGAATGGTTGCATATATTATTATGTATAATGTTTATATTTATTCGGTGATGTGCAATGTTGTGGAGTTATGTCAAGATAGGAAACAAAGAAATAAAGACCATTCATTTATTTTAACAAATACTCTGAGCACTGTTTCATGCTCTAGATTAATGAGGTAATACCGTAATGTGGAATACCAGTCCATGCCCAAACTCAGTGTTTTAAAGCAATAAGCATTTATTTAGTACGTGATTATAAAAATCAACAATTTGAGCTGTGCTCAACTGGGCAGATTTTCTAGTCTTACCTGGCTCACCAGTGTACCAGTAAGCAGCAGCGTTAGCTGATGACTGTCTATTCTATTGGCTACCAATGGACTGCTTACCTCTGCTCCACAGTCTCTCGTCTTCTATTAAGTTATCAAGGCTAGATATGGAAGTGGCAGGCAATGTTCCAGGGGGGCCTGCAGGGATGTATAAGGCCTCTTGAGGCCTGGATTTGAAAATGGCACAACCTGATTTCCATCATTTCCTATTGATCGAACAAGGCAAATTCAGCCCAGATTCAAGCAATATGGACATAGACTTACTGAAGCAATATCAAGTTGGTAATATTAAAGAAATGGAGAATGGAGACCATTCTTACAAGCAATCCACCTCGTCCCTTGCAGATGCACTCTCTATCCTTCTGCACTCCAATTCATGCCCAAGGAAGGGAGCTCTATGGACTATATCAGTGATATCCCATTCCCATTCGTGTCTGGTTAGGTATAACCATGAGAAATTAAAAAGCTATAAGACTGCATCAAGAGAGAAGAGAGTGAGTTTGTTCTGTTTTCTGAAGGTTATGAAGGAATGAACTAGGGTAGGAAAACAAAGAGGTAGCGTGTGCCATGCAGAAGGAGCAGCCTGTGGACTGTGAGCTGGAGACAGACCCTTGTGGGTCTCCAGCTCCAGATTTCCAGAAGCTGGCAGGACAGCTAAGAAATATCTTGCCGCCCTCCAGCTCAATATATTCCCAAGTAAAATGATCATTTTTGTTTGTTTGTTTTGTTTTCTTGTAAGTCTTACTGTCCTATTCTTCTACTTTACAACTCTCAGAATCAATTCTGGCCTCACTCTTAATCAATATTTGTTTATACTCATATATGATGAATTAACTTAGAAATAGAAGTTTCCTGCAGTCTTTACAAGGATTCTCTGTGCTGCATTTATCTTACCTGAAAGAGAAAAACAGGCTTGCTTTGTTGAAACAGGGATGTGGAAGAACGAAATGAAATGGTATGAATAAATCTGTTTGGCCTGGTTTCTGGTATACAGGTGGTGTCCAATAAATGTTCATGTCCTTTTGTGGATACACAAGCTATTTTAAAATATAACCTGTTACTTTATTTTTAGTGGTTTTGTATGGAAGTAGCATGTACATGTGGTAAGGGTAGCAGATGCTCTCAGAGCTCCACCCCTTCTCCTGCATTCTCCTCATTCCCTTGTGGTCCTCATTACTGCTGACTGGCCCTCCCACCTCTCTGTGCCTGAAGATGTCCTCTAGAACCCCAGCAAGCTGCCCTGCTGTCCACTGAACGGTGGGCCAGTAGTGCTGGGAAACCAGCAGCACTCTGTGAGTAGCCCTCGGCCAGTGAGAGGTAAAATGAGTATGTAGATTCTCTGGTTCTCTCGCCTCTCAGGTGGGATAAGTATGAGATCTTTGCATTAGGAATTGCTATTTTCCAATTTCCTCTTGGAATTAGATTTAGCCGGCCACAGCATTATCTGGTTTAACAGCCATAGTGAAGAATAAATTTGAGTCATTTGTAACAAAATGGATGCATCTCGAAGCAAGAATACTAAGTGAAATAAATCAGATGCAGAAGGTTAAATATAGTATGGTTTCTCTTATATGAGAAACCCAAAACAAAAATAAAGAGTAAAATATGTAAAAGGTAAATGATAGGAAACAGGGAGATAGACTTTGTAGAGGTGGGAAGGAGGTCTGAGGATAGAGGGAGAGAGGAGGGTGGGAAGGGGAAGTAAATATGATTAAGATCGGATGTGTATTTGTACCAATTCCCCAAGATAAATCTAGCATTAAGTATTGCAAACTTATAAAAAAAAGATGATGATGATGATAAATGAACAACTTAGCCTTTGTCACCACTCCCCCACATATCCTTTTTCCTGCTTCCTTGTGGGAATTCCCGCACCTCTCCATACACAACGTATCTCCAAATCCTGGTTTAAGGTCTAGTTCTAGGGGAAGCCAAACTCAGATAATGACAGCTAAATCGCACAGGGTAGCCTGTGGAAAAAGCCAAGTATCCCCTTCCTCTTTCTAAATCCTGCTCCAGAGGGACAAATTTTATTCACTCCTGCTTTTAGTTCTTTTTACGATTCCTTCATACCTGAAGATAAAATGTTTTTATCTCTGTTTTCCAGTTTATAGCTCTTTTAGACCATATCCGTGGACTCCCTCACCTGGAGCAATATTAAGTCACATGTAATACTTCCTTCACTCATGTGACATGTACATTTTAATATGTGGTTCTGTTACTGGCTACATTTGATTTAAAAACATATTTCAGTGTCTATTCCTCAATAAATCAACCTCAGACAATCTATACCGATACCCCACTTGGTAAAGTTAGGACAATAAAGTCCCACCACATTTTCCACTCATACTAACGTGACCTACTCCCTGCCGACTACACCTCTAAATGGTCAGGTGGTTAGTATTTACTTTCCCGTCTATGGGCTCAAAGGAGCTTTCCATGTTCTGGCCATAAACGTGTGACTGCAGGGGAGAGGGTAAATGTCAACAACCTTGACACAGAAAAGTGTACTTGGAAGAAGCTAAGCAAATATAGAAAATCATGTGGGATTATGTTTTCCATTTCCGTAAGCCCCCAATTATAATATCTAGTCACTAATAAGAGAATGTTGCTAAAATGAAATGCACTTTTATCTTGGACTCCAATTAAAATCAACCCATATTTTAATTTGTTTCACAACTGGGGTGTGGCTGTCGGTAATTGTGTGTAGGTGTGCATTTTTGGCTGTGTGTGTGTCCTTTTTTGTTTTGTACTGTTTCTCTGAAGACACTAATTGCCTTTCTTTTTCTTGGTTTCATTGCCTTTACTGCTCCCTCACTAGTTTTCTCAGTAGCTCAGTCCAGAATTCCTTTCTTCCTAGAAACTTTCCTTTTGTGCTGCCATCTGTATTCTCAAGACATATTTGCAAACTCTGGAAACTTGGGAGTCGTGATAGCAGAATAGATTGTGGACCATCTAAAACACTCATGAGAATAAACAGAACAAGTAGGTAGCAAAATAAAAAGCTCATGGACGGCATTCACAACAAATCTAAACGATGAGATACCTCACAAATTCCAAAATACAAGCTGGAAGGAGAAGTGCAATAGTCCCAAAATTGATGCTGGATTTGAATTCCCACTGAGAAGTATTAGGGTCTCAACTTAACTGACTAGAGTGTTTAGATGTAGGGACTTCGAGAGGTGGTTAAGATTGCCTAAGTCATCATGGTAGGTTCCCATGACTGAGTACACATGGCCTTATCAGAAAAGGGAGCCTGGTGTGATCCTGTAATCCCAGCACTCTGGGAGGCTGAGGCAGGAGATGGTAAGTTTGAGCCTAGCCTGGGCAACCTAATGACTTAGGGAGATTCTGTCTCCAAAAAAAAGAAAAATGTATGAAGTTTTGGGGATGTAGTTCAGTGGAAAGGGCCCCAGGTTAAATCCTAATACAGCAGGAAAAAAAGAGAGAGTGAGAGACCAGAAGATACACATATACATACTCTTTTTTGTTATAACCCGACCAGTTTAGGACACTGTGTTATTAGCAACAGAAAGCAAACTAATACAGACTTCACACTGAAGGGAAATTTATGGGAGTTGAATTGAACCAGAGCAATTTCAGGAGAGAAGGAGAAAAGAGTAGATCTAAGTAAAAGTAAGGTAGGGAGAAGAGCAGACCCTGTATTTTTAACACAATATGGAAACAATCAAGCAGAAAACCCTGTGAATTTGGAAAAGTTATCTGAATGAACACACCTCTAAAAATTGAGGAAGACTTATTTTAACTAAAATTAGGCACTAGACAAATGTCATGATCAAATTCCATAAACAGTAAGGTTTTGAGAAGAAACAAGAGAAAAAGCAAGAAAATTTCCTAAAGTCAGTGAAAGCCCTCTAAGAAGAAATATAAATCATAATTACAAAAAAACCATAAAAGATTAGAAATAGAAGCAAAACTCATGAAAAGATTAGAAATAGAAGCAAAACTCATGAAAAGATTAGAAATAAAAGGGAGAGGTTAAACCGGAAGTAACACCAAAGCAAAAAAACATTGAAGATAATATCGTAAGAAAATAGAGGTTGAAAAAGAGAATTATTTCAGTAAAAAACAAACTGATAGAAATTTGAAAGCAGCAAATTTTAAAGGTGGCAAAGAAGACCCATGTTACAGATAAAATGATTACAGTTAATAAATGATGACTAACTGAAAGAATTAGAATCTCGCTATTTTGCAAACCGTGGTGAAAAATGGACACTAGGCCTCAGACACCAAATGCTTTACTTGGGCTATGAAAAGCACAAAAGGAGGCTTCGTGTGCCTCCTGAAGGGACAGCACACCACCACCTGGAATCTAGCCTTGGTGGTGGAACTGGAGCAAGATCCGGACTCCGGATCCAGCTGATAGTGTGCCAGAGACAGAGGACAGAGGAGAGCACTTCTGCAGGTCAAATGGTTTCTTTAACAGACACTTTGTAAGGAAAGAGATTGACCAGTGGTTTTGTTTTGTTTTTAATGGGAAAGACTGAATTCTAGTGTTGGGGCATATACTGCTGTGATAAAACCGTAAATAAATATAACATCAAGGTAGTAGTTGCTTCTACGAGGAGGCAGGATGCTGTAAGTAGGGAAGGTGTGTATGGAGCCGCTTGGGGGTCACTGGCAAATCTTTGCTTTGATTTGGGTGATAGTTAGAGGGTTGTGAGCCTTTTAATACTTCAGGAAAAAGATGTGTTTTTTCATGGTTTTCTGGATCTGTGCATTTTATTAAATAAACCTTGCTTTGGAAAAAGAAAATTACCCCCCCACCCCCTGCCGAAGAGGCTGGTGTGGAAAAGAAAATATCTTTAACAGAATATGGTAAAGAGGCTTTGAGTATTTTTTTTAATCATGGTGATAAATACACTAAAATGTGAATACAATTTACCTTTCTTATCAATGACTCAGTGACTCTTTCTATAAATATTCACTGTTTTTAATGCTGTTTTCTTTTCTAGAGTCCCTGGGATAAAGAAAGACAGATGTAGCATATATTTTCTCTGCTAGATATCTTATAGGCAACACAAAGCTATTCTTTTTGTGTGTGTGGTCTTTGTTTTCTTTTTTCCTTTTCTTTTTTTTTGCTTGTAAATGGGATAAAGGGCAGAAAAAGATGACACTACGAAGGTTTGGGAAATGTTTTCTTTACTACTTCAGTGGGGTGAGGAGTACTATGGAACGTTTACTGGTTTGTACTTTGGACAAGATTAAGAGACCGTAGCATATTCAAGTCTCAGCTCTGCCCCTGAGCTAAGAGACATTTTTGTTTGAATGATTTACCCTGACTCTTAATAGTCTCTTTTGGAAATGGAAATAGTCCCTGGCTGGTTGGGAGAAAGAAGAGAGCAGTACTCAGCCTTTCTCAAACATGGGTGGAAGCTTATGGGCCAGCTTAGCGGGTGATGGACGTGGAAGTGGCTCCAGGATGGATATCAGAAGAGGCTTGAGGAGCAGCAGGTGGGATTCTCACCTGTTTACCTGACAGCACAAAAGAGGAGATGGAAGAGACCTTGTTGCCAGGAATGCTGCCTCCTGCACTCCATCCTCATGCTTGGGAACCTTTTTCCTTTTTTTGTGCTGTTATGGAGATGAAAATGACATTGGTGTGCACTGCAGTAAGTGTACTGTGGTCAAGGGTCACCACAGGCTACAGGATAGAAGCTGTGTTCAATCCCACAGTAGAAACTGTAGTGCATTCAAATAAAAACAAATGCTTGAAAAACAAGGGCCAAATTCTTTAAAAGAGATTCTCTGCTTCCCAGAAAATGATCTATTAGGCTTTTCAGAAATGGCGATATCTGCAGCCATTTTGCACCAGCTCTCCAGAGGCAAATGTGGGCCCCTCTTCCTGACTGCCCATCACATGGGGAGCTTGGAATCTCCTGCAGCAGGAATATTTACACCACATAAAGAAGTAAATGCTATACTCAGAGCTCCTTCCTCTCTCCCTCTGTTCTTGCTCTTTCTTTCTTTTGAAGATGGCTATTAAGTATACACCAGAAAGCAACAGAGAACTCAACATAGTGGCAGAACAACCCTCGGACCACTTTACTTCATGCAACCAAAAATCAGCTTAATCAGGTTGGTAATGACAACTCCTACTTCCAAATGCTGCTTTTATTTGTTGTGTAAATAATTATTAAACACTTAGCATTTGCCAGCTGCAGCTAAGGTAATGAGGATACAGTGGTGAACAAAAGAGTCCCTGTTCCTGGCTCCAAATGAACAGATAGGGAAGATAAAACCAAGCAAACAAAGCATTATGAAAAGATCTATTCTCTAAAGGAAGCATTTGGGTACTTGGACATTTACAATGAAGAAACCTGACTCAGATAGGAAGGTCGGGCAAGGTCTCTTTTTAAAGAGGTGATGGGGACATGAAGGATGAGAAAGTATGTGATGTTTGTGTCTGCGTGTGTGTTTAGAGAAGGGGAAGAACAAACACAAAGGCCCGAGGGAGGAAAACCTTCCATATCATCAACTGATTATGGCACTTTAGGTACTATAGTGGGGACTTTGGTATTCGGTATTTTTACCTGAACATGAAGGGAAACCACCCAGCAGTAGGAAATATTAAGCCCTTTTCTGCCAAGACAAAGAAAAGGCAAGGATATTCATTCTTGCTGCTGATATTCACCACTATAATGGATGCAAGGAAGTTGAGGAAGAGGACTCGGGACATTAATTGTAGGACCAACGGGGGGATGGTTTGGTGGCTTGTAAACGAGATCCTACACATTAAGTTCTTAACATGGTATCTGGCATATAGGAAGTTTCCGAAATGTACTAAACATACTACTATTAATTGTAATTATTTTGGGAATGTTTTCAACACTGAGTTTCCACTGCCTGCCTTGTGAACTAAGGGTAATATCCATCCCAAAGTATAAATACAAAACAGGAGCTATATCATAAACTATAAAGCACAAATAATTTTTGTTAGCAAATGGATATGGCCGGTGGGGTGGCCTCATTTCTCTTTCATCTCAAGGATATTTTCGTGGGTGTGGAAATTGCTCTTGGCTCCCAAGGAAAAAAACAAAAAAACAAAACAAAAAAAAAAATCAACAGCCCTTGCACATGGATTAGCCTTGGAAGTGCTGCAGGGTTCCTTTGTGTTGACACAAGCACTTTTCTTCCTTAACACTCACCAGACCTTGCTCATAGGACGAAAGGTGTCTGCCAGGAATCGCCTGCGAGCATCCAGCACAGGCGCATGTGCTTTGGCCAGATTCCACACCACGATGGCCAAGACATCCAAGCCTAAAAGTAGCGGCACTGCTAGTTTAATGATGTACTGACGGAAGCTTTTAGAAATGTGTGCTTTCTATTTGTGCCAAGGGGGTGTTTCTCCTCTGCTCCCCATTTTCTGCAGGTGGCCCATTTAAGTGAACTCCCAGCCGCTACTTTCTACTTTGATTCAGGGAAGTTACTTGTCTTCCCTCTATGTTTCAGATTCCACAATCCTTTATGTTTCCTGTGTCTCTCCTTATCCCCGCTCCCTGCATGGTGCAAAGGGAAAATAATTTTTTTTTCTATAAAATCCTACAGAATGAAAAATTTCCATGAGCCGGAAACAAATCTGGCAACATTTATACCTGGGCAGTGAGCGATTTGACTCTGTGACCGGAAATGGTTTGCTTCAACACCTGAGATTTTGTTTTCTTTTTAATGACCTTATTTTAATGGTTTGCTTTTGACAAATCATGAGTTCCCGGTGAAAGCGATACATATGACACCTCATTCCTCTGACTGGTGACGGGAGTTTATGAAGTCTGCCACAGCAAAGCGAGGGGAAGTGAAAGTGAACTGTGAGAATGAAGAGGCGGTCCCTGTGGGAACAAACCCTGATCCCCCCGGCGGGGTGAAGGTCAGTGCGGGCACATCCTTCCTGATTAGAAGCGGACTGCTCCGGGGAAGAGATGGTGCTTTGAGGCAGAAGAGATGCATCCAGGAAGACCCGCCAGGTGCGAAATGACAGACAAAGGAGGCTTTGAGTAGGTGTAGCTGAGAAAAGGTGAAAAACACTCACGGTAAAGAGACATGAAAAGGTTGGTGGGCTTGTGCCCACTGCAGAACTATCAGATACAGGGGCTAGAATCCAACCACAGGTAACAGGCTGTGCGCATGCAGGAGCACACACGAGGATGGGTGCACACCTATGCACAGATGCATGAAGCAGTGTAAGCCCGGGTTCCTGTGGATGTCTTTTACAGAGTGAGAGTGGGTATTTGGCAGCCACACGAATTTAATTATTCACTTTGGAGACCTGCAAGACACAGTGATAGGCCTTTCTGGAAGTTATTGTGAAGGAGAAAAGGAATTAATGAGTAAGGTAATGGGAGCCTTCTGAACCATCAGACACAACCCGTCCACT
>PVJO010019004.1:0-35302 GCA_004026905.1 Hystrix cristata | reverse complement strand
TAAGCAGAACAGTGAGCAGGGACTCGGTTCTCACCCTGCAGCAACGCAGCCTCTCAACCACCTTGCTCAGTCAGCCGGGGGGCTGAGAAAGTGCCTGGGCACCTAGAGTCCCCCGGAGGGAGATGGGCCTGGCCACCTGCCACCGCCTACAAACAAATTAAATCCCGATCACCTGACAGCACTGAGGGGCCAGGTGTGTGCTCAGTCTGTCTCTTCAAGTGCGTGGTAACAGTGTGTTGGTGTTGCCTGTGAGCTTGACCTTTTCGAAGCCTGACATATGGGCTTCTTCTACCTGCTCTTCCCCATGAGGCTGAATAATCTCGATGGAGCCTGCAGGCACTGCAGCTTCCAGATAACGTGTGAAGAAGAACTACCTGCTGTTGCTGGGGAGTAAAAGAAAGAAAAACTCTAGAAAGAAGTCCATCTCTCCTATAGACTTAACCCTACAGCCACCCTGGTCACCACCAGACAGTGAAAACTCCAGGAGACACCCCAGCAGAAAACCCGCTACTGTTCCCTCCCCTGAAGAGCTAGAGGGCGCCCGCTGTAACCCGTGCCTGAGGAGCCTCGAAGAGGAAGGGTAAGGGACCTGGGTGCAGAGCCACAAACTCTGCCCAAGTCTCTGCTGACTCGGGGGCATGTACACAGGGCCAGAGCAGTGACACTTAAAACAAGAACAGTTGAGCTGCGTTCCGCTACGCAAAGTCTCCAGAGGGACAGATGGTTCCATCTGAGCACGGCTCAGTTAAAATTCTGTCAGAACAACAGAAAGAGTAACACTCTTAAGAAGAGCGTGTGGACTCTGAGTCTGTAATGTGTACTAGTAAAGACGACCAAGATGCAACCCCAAACTGCCAACACGCGAGGAGGCAGGAAGACGTGGCTCCTTCTAAACAGAGTTATAAACGAAGACCAACCCCAGAATGGCCGGAAGTTGGAATTATCAGGCAAGAATTGAAAGGATTATAGTGCCCATGACATAAGGGAAAATATAACAAATGAAAAGTAGAAAACCTCAGAAAGTTAGCAGAAACTAAGAAAAGAGAAAACGAAATTCTAAAATTGAAAATGCAATATTTGAAATTTTAAATCTTGTGGTATTTACTTAATAACAGAGTGGAGAATATAGTAGAATCAACCAACCTGAATATAAACAGAAAATATCCCATCTGAAGAAAACAGACAGAAAGAAGTAACGCTTTGAGAACCTCCAGGACAATGGCAAAATCGCCTAACATACATGTAATTGGACTTGCTGAAAAAGAGATTAAAAACAGGAAAAAAGATTCAAAGAAAAAAATTAGCAAAATTTTCCCATATTTCCCTGCAGATGTGTGTTTACAGGTTCAAGACGCTCAGGGACATCAGAGCAGGATAAATGTGAAGGAAATCTCACCTCGCTACAACAGGCACACTGCTAATCGCCAAAGACCTTTCACCTCACAATCAGCCAGAGGAAGGACGTCCGCTCCCACGGCCTCGGCAACTCCATCGGGAATGCAGAGCTGGGAGACAGCGCAGAAACGAAGATCTTGGGAGTACTGGGTGCCTGAGTAAACGGAAGTTTATTTTTCTCTTAATTTATTTATATATGGCTATTAAAGCAAAAATTATAATATCCTTATGGGGTTTATAAAATGCATATATGAAAAACATAGCCTATAGAATATCACACATGGGATGGATCTGCACATCTGAAATTTTTATATTTGATGGGAAGTGATAAAATATTTTTAACAGCAGAATTTTAAATTTTGGTGGGGAGGGGTACTGGGGGTCAAACTCAGGGCCTCGGGCTTACTAGACAAGCACTCTAGCACTTGAGCTAAATCCCAGCCAATACCAGAACTTTAAATGTGTATTGTAATCCCCATAGTGAGTCACTAAAAAGACAATACGAAGAGGTATAAATAAAAATCCAAAGGTTACTTTAAATTGAATTCTAAGAAATAGTCTAAAGAAAATAGGAAAGAAAGACTAGAACAATAAATTATCAAAAAGCACAAACAGTAAACAAATAACAAGATCATGTAATGATGAGATCATGGAGCCACATTTTAGATCACTGGGCATTATACTGTAATAATAAAGCATGAATTAAAAGCTCATGTTTTTCACTAAAATCAAACAATGACTTACTTTCTATAATTCTTCCCAGATTGTTTATTAGCATTAAAATCTTGTGGAGTTGGAGAACAGAAACGCGCAAGGTAGGCGATCTACAACAAAGACATACACAGTCACGCCCCCAGAGATGCTGAGAAAGTCCTTACATCCAGCCTCGGCACTTTCTTCCACCACATTCACTCCGGTAGCCATGCTCCACATCTTTGTTCTTCACATCCACCCTTCCCGGAACACCCTTCTATCTTTACCTCTTGGTGTCCTTCATCTCTGATGTCCACTTCCGCCTAACCCTAACCCCTCCGCTTCATTCTCCGCAGCTCAGCAAACTGGAGGGTGAAAAAGGAACTTTTGTCCACAAGTATTTACTGAATTGCTTTACAGGCAACGTGGTAATGCTGGGTGCCTGACACAGTGATGAACAAGGCAGGCAACAATAAGAGGTTATTAACACTGCTGGGGCAGGGAGTAACGTGGTAATGGTCATAAGAAATCTCTGTGAAGAACAGACCAGAGAAAGATGCTACTGAGCAAAGGAAGAGTAGAGGGCTGGGGCAGAGACGAGAGAGAGACAAAGGGTGTGTGAATGTGGCTGGTGGGGTAGAAATCGGGAACATTTCTCTAAAATTAATGGATGTGAGAATATCTTAGAAGAAAACTTGCAGGGCTTGGGGGTGAGTTGGTGACAAGAGGTGAGAGACAGGGAGGTTTTCAGATGACTCTCCACTTTCCTTTGCTGTCAGCCTGGTGCAGGGCAGTGTGCTGAGGTAAGGAAGCAGCAAAAGTGAAGATCATCAGTTCACACAGAAATTGTTCCTGTTTGGGTGACTCTAAATTCTCTAATTGGAGGGTCCCAGTGGACGGTTGGCTATGTCTCATTCCACACAGCACCCAGAACCTGACTCAGCATATACTTTAAACATTCGATACATATTTATTAACTGACTAATTTAGAATCAGAGGAAAGGGAGAGACCATTTATTATCAGCTCTGACCAGCACTTTATTGACATCATCTAATTTAATCTCAAAGCGGCAGCTCAACTTTAATATTGTGATTTCCATTTTACCGAGCAGGAAATAGACGCAAGAAGGTTGAGTAACACAGCAAAGAACCCGGTTCAAGACTGAAACTTAGGTCTGCCTGTTGAAAAGTCCCTTGCAAAGTCTCCCCCACCATTGCCACCACCATACAACATTCGCTTTATGGAAAATGAAATCACGTTTTCCACTCAGAAAATCTCTTCCTCCTTTCTTTCTGTCTCATTTCCTTTCTCCCACTTAAGTCTAGAAGTTCAGCAATTTCTCCTCTGTGTCCCCTCAAGACTGAGGGGTAGGAGTCTGCTACCCTCTCTGCTAACACTGCTTGGGAAAAATCAAACAGAAAAATGGAAAACGCTCCCAGTGCTACCAAGTTATGGATGTGCTCATTTTATGTGCACTTCTCAAAACTTTCAAGGAAGCTGGAGTCTAATTTAATCTATTACGCGATTGTACGAAATTACTCGGCCACATCAAAGCTCCGCGGCCCACACTCTGGGAAGGGACGCTGTAAAATGGTTTTCAAAAGTCTAATGCAGCCTCTCAGGTGCTCAAGCTGGGGACGCCAGCCCCGAACATAAAGTTCCTTCCAATTCTGAGATCAAAACAACAGAGCCATTATTCAAGGGGCTGGATGAAATGCCGCGGCCATTTCTTATTAGCTTCAGTCATTAAAGAGAATTTAGCAGCCTGGCTGTTCATGTTGTGTTTTCTCCTTCTTTCTTAAAAAGGTGGGGGGCGATCTTAAGGGAATGAAGGAGAGAGGATTTTGAAGATCAAAATTACAAGTAAATTTCCCACTAGTTACGTTGTTTTTTGCTTTCAGAGAAGAAAACCAAAACCAGTTTCCCACTTCCCCTTTGTATCTAATGCTAAACATTTCAAGAAAGCAAAGAGGGATGTTAAACATCTTGCCCTTCACTAAGAACCCGGCGCCACTACCACCAGCAGTACTGTGACCCTGTGTGAGTCTGTGCTCTGGAAGATGCAGTGAGTCCCACGGCATGATCTGGGGAGCACAGCCGGGCTCCCCAGGCCACACAGGTCACAGCACCGCCGCGTGACAGGTGGGCTGCGCCTGGCCAAGGGCGGGACCCGAGGAGTCCAAACACACCGGAGACATCCACCTCCCGGTCTTT
The DNA here is from genome assembly GCA_004026905.1 of Hystrix cristata. Classification (NCBI taxonomy): domain Eukaryota; kingdom Metazoa; phylum Chordata; class Mammalia; order Rodentia; family Hystricidae; genus Hystrix; species Hystrix cristata. The sequence continues at coordinate 30,999 of PVJO010019004.1, read as the reverse complement.
CCTGACTCCGACTACCCTGAAGGCGATATAGCCGTGCAGGCCCGGGCCTGTGCGTGAGGAAGGGTGGGCCGGGGAGGGGCAACACTGCCTCGCTCTGAACGTGGGACCGCGTCCTTCCCTCACCCCGCACCCCAGCTGCCACCCCTACACAGCAGCAATGGAAATGGCACCCCGACACTACCGTAGTGAAGCAGATTGTTACTTCACGGCCCATAGAACGGAGCAGGCCCACGGTTAGGGCCCCAGAGAAGTCAGCCGCTATCAGTGCCGTGCTAACATGCTTTTCCTCATTCAATCCTTGCCACGAGCCCTACAGAAGAACATATTTCGCTCCTGTTTTATAGATGGAAAACCTGACACCTGGGGAGATTACACAGTTCAACCAGAAAAACATAGTTACGAAAGGTAGCTTTTATAAGCAGACCAGTGGTCTAATTCCTGAGTCCCTGTCTACAGTACAGCGCCTGGAAAGACAGGTCAGCCTGGTCCCCGGGCGCAGCCTCTTCTGGCCGCTCAGCGCCTGTCCTGAGCCCCTCTGCCACTGACTCAATGGCGGGAAGCAAAGCGAAACCCGGGCGACTCCCTCCCTCTCCAGGGCACACAGCGGGAACCCGCCGGCTCCTGTGCCCACGTGGCCGAGCTTGGGGGGCATCCACTGCTGGCGGGCTGGGCACTCAGAGGCCAGGGACGCCTGCTTGTGAGTCTCCCTTCCTCTGTGAGTGTCAGCACTGGGGAAGTGCTGAGCCGGGCCCTGCAGCCCTCGCGGATGTCACTGGAGAAGGTAAAGGTGACAACCCACGATATTCAGGGTCGTAAGAAACTGAAGCATCCCAGAAATCGTGAGCTCGAGACACAGGGAGGCCTGGGGGCCCACGCTGCTGCACACAGAGCTGTTTCCAGAGACAGACTCTGAGAGATATGGGAAGCATCTCCCCTGCAGGGGTGCTGTGACCCACAGTTCTCCTCCAGTCAGAAATGGGAGGGGAGAAAAGACAGACAGACGGAGGAACAAAACCGCTGCAGAGCCAGAGAGCAGCTCTGGAGGTAGCGATTCTCTAGGAAGAAGCCAGAAAGGAGGCACTTACCTTCATGTTCCCTGATCCCCTCAAGCTTCCTCCTGCACCCAAAACATCTCCTGGTTGTGTGTGTTTTGGATTACGAGGAGGCTTCCTTTAAGGAATCTCAAAACCAGAAGCGGAGCTGGACACGGGGAGCACCTGCCACATGGCAGGCTCTGTGTTTGCACCCTAAACCCTCCACTGGCCCTCTGACGACCGTCCCCAGGACGCAGACGGGGCCGGGGAGGGAAAGTGACCTCTCCAGGGTCACAGAGCAGCGGGGAGGCACACGCTGGCTCCCAGAGGGCCCGGTGCTACAGCAGCATGGCTCACCTCGCCCACCTCAGACCCTGCACAGTTCTCTGGGCAGCACCCGCAGGGCCCCTTCCAGTCTTGCTTCCCAGCACCTGCTGTACACAAAAGCGCACTCATTCTTTATTTCATTGCTGTAAATGACACACAACATGAAATTTACTGCTTCAAAGCACACAATTCAGTGGTGTTCAGTGTGGTCACAAGATCCCGCATCATCACCACCATCCAGTTGCAGAAAACCATTGTCACCCCAAAAGGAAACTCCACACCCAGCTGTCACTGGCCCCGTTCCCCCAGGCGCGAGTCAGCTTCCATCCCTACTTTCTGCCTCTTCTGGACTGTTTGTGTGAGGAGATCCTACCGTGCGTGGCCTTTGAGTCTGGCATATTTTACTCAGCAGTGCACCTTTTCATGACTGTGGAATATTCCAGTGTGTGGAACAAACCAAAGTCCGTCTGTGCCTTGCCAGATGATTGCATTTACGTCATTTCCACTTTTTCACTATGAGTAGCGCTGCTACCAACAGTCATACAGACATTTTCAACACCTGTTTTCAGTTATTTGCAGTCTACGCCTAGGAGTGGGGTTGCTAATCCACGTGGCAATTCTGGATTTAACTTACTGAGTTCGACACTGAGCCATCTGCCCCGCATTTGCACTGTTTGACATTGCTCCAGCAATGTACGAAGGCACCGTCTCTCCGCACCCTTTCCAGCGCTTGCTATTTTCTGCTTGGCTGTTAGTTCTGGATTGTGGCCATCCTGGTGGGTGTGGAGGCATCGCGCTGGGCTCTGGCTTGCATTTCCTAGTGGCAAAGGCTGAACGGCAGCGTCTTTCATGTACCGTTGACCATTTATTTACAGCATCTTCTTTGGGAGATGTCTGTTTGAGTCTTTTCCCTACTTTTAAAAACTGGGCTGTCTGTGTCTTTTTGCTCTAAAGCCATAAGAATGTTTTACATATTGAACCCACTAGACCCTTCTCAAGCACAGGGCATTAAGTGTTTTCTCCCACTCTGTGTTCTCACACTCCTGATAGTGTTCTTGATTAAAAATACAGTTTTAATTTTGACAGCCTAACATCTAATTTTTCTTTTGTGACTTGTGCTTTTGACATTATGTCTAGGAATCATTGCCTAATCTGAAATCATGATTATCCCTGCATTTTCTTCTAAGAATCATGTATTTTTAGTTCCAATGTTAAAGTCCTTGATCCATTTTGCGTTGATTTTCTGTATGGCATGAGATAATGTCCAGCTTCATCAGTTTTAGGTAAATATGTACTCAGAGTTGTCCCAGCACCATTTGCTGAAAAGACTATTATATTTTCCCCCATTAAGTGAATCAATCAACTCTACGTGTGTGAGTTTATTTTAAGCCCTTAATTCCATTCAGTTGATCTATATGTCTAGTCTTACATAATTACCACACTCTTTTAATTATAATGTACCCTTTCTTTTGTTTTCCTTTCTTTTCTTTGCAGTATTGGGGCTTGAACTCAGAGCCTTTGCACTGAGCTACATGTCCAGCCCGTTTTTAATTTTTATTTTGAAACAGCATCCCACTAGGTCACTAAGTTGCTCAAGATGGGCTCAAACTTGCGATCATCCTGTCTCAGCCTCCCAGAGTGCTGGGATTACAAGTGTGTGCCGTCACACCGGGTAAACACTACATTTTAAAATAACCTCTCCAACCTTTAGCCACCCCTACTGTCTTACTAGAAATCTTTCTCTACCTTGTTGTTACTCTGTGGTCTACTTCAGACCACATGTCGCTGCTAGCCACTGATCCCCATTTTCTAATCATCAACCACAGGGTTGCAAGTTTGTTGAATTGTTGTTATTTTCCTCGTATGTGCTATCTCTTACATGTTTTGCTTACATTATGTCCCCAAACACTAGAGGTACCATTATAATATCCAGTTCACAGACGAGGAAACTGGCATAAGGAGGTTCAGGGACCAAGCTGCTCAGAGGTACCAGGAAGGGTCAGATCCGGGGTCCCAGCCTCACAGTTCAGCATTCCAGTTCGGCCGTCAGAGGCACGGAGAAGACACAGGTAACACAGTGTGCCAAAGCATGTCCAGGAACGCAGAATGCCAAGAACACATCCTCCAAGGAAAAGTAGAAGACGTCATGGAAAAGAAAACCCGGGGTGGGTTTTGAAGAAAAAATAGGAAATGCTAGAAAAGAAGGGGGGAGGCAGTGGAAGTGCAACCAGTTCTGCGGGATGCGAATACACTTACCAACTGTAGACCCATTCCAGAAGATGCAGCTATATCTTACCAATTGTGACCCAAGTTTCTAAGATGGAAATACGTCATGAATCTCAGGCAAAGTCCCTACACCTTTTTTCCCTGCAATGCTGCCTTGATGGAGTAGCCCTACATATAAAATCATTCTGAACCCTGACCTTACTTTCTGAGATATGATTGCTGTTCTTTCTACCTTCGTGGCCCTGGAAACAAAATATGTTTGCCCTTCCTGTTATCATTCAAACATCTACCTTGATCAGTCAATCTACCAGTCAACCAATAAAACACCAAAGCCTTGAGACCCTGTTTCTTTTAAGGAAAAAACACTTTTTGTCTTCAAGAATCACAAATCAGTCTTCGATTTCAATCATCTCAGAATAAATTTCTCGGAGAAATATCTTTCTTACATATCTTTCATTCTTCCTGCTTCTGAAATAACAGAAAATCCTGCAGGAAATCAGAGGCTAAGTCGTAGCTGTCAGATTTGTCCATAATAGGACAAATTAACAACAGGCTAAGATCTCTGAAGGGAAACCCAGGTCGGGTCTTTGGAAATCACTCACTCTACAAAGTCAGAAATTGCACTTTCCTGCAGACCCCGCAGAAACCTGAGTCCTGCAGCCCGGGGCTCAGTTCGCAGGTGATCAGACTCCTGCCCAGGGCAGGTTTGTCTAGCACAGAGAGGGCACAGCCTGCGGTGGAAGGTCACGTGGGATGCTCTGTGTCCTGGGGAAGGGAGGGTTCTGGAGCATTGCTTTGGACAGAGCCAATCTGCCAAATGTCTGTGTCCGTCCAAGACACCATCAGAAGATTGCACCAAAAGGTAAATCTACCCACGGCTTCCTTCATCCAAAAGTCTTGCAACAAAAATCTCTAACAATAGCATTAAGCAGGTATTCAGTTTCAAAGTGACTTGTAGTTTGACTCAGTCTTTTTCTCATCACAGACTGGTAACAGTTTACAAGTCGACAGCATCCAGGGCCTCCCAGGAGCACAAACCTAGGAGGAAAGTCTTCCATCTGCAGCTCAGGTGGGTAAGGTGGGAACACTGGGCCTTCCCTTCACCCAGGGCCCACCCCATGTCCATGGGCCGTCACCAGTCCCCACCCTTCGGCCAACCGAGGGCTCTACGTTCCCAGGAAAATCACTGGTTCTAGAATTACACACACCACATTGCTAAGCCAATTTTTTTCAGACTAACTTTGTGACACTGAAGAATGTTTTACTTCTAAACATGAATATTCTTGTCTAAAAATGGGATGGTTCTGCCTACTTGGCAAGTTATTTTTAATTGACTATAAATGTATATCAAGTATTGTGACATTATTGTGAATGGGATAGAAAATTAAACTTATTTTCCTAGTCTCACCACCTTTTCCCACGGTCTTTCTTCTTTCCCTACATGGCCCTGACCTGAGAAGGACCATTCTGCAAGGCAGAGATATGAGCTCATACCTAAGGCGGATATTATATTACCAAAGTGATTCCCCATCCACTCTTCACAGGTCCTGAACTGTCTTCCACGATGAAGTATTCCCACTGGTGAAGGCATTGACTCCAAGATCAGATATCTATGCCAGGAGAAGTAAGCAGAGAACACAATTACTGAGGATCTATTATACACGATGCGTATCTAGAAACTACCTACTTCACCCCACAACAACACAATGGGTTAAGTACAGTTAGCTTCACTTTACACGTGAGGAAACTAAGACCTTCAGGGTTTGGAAACGGCGGAATTAATATTCAGTGCCCAGACTGCCCAGTCTCCATGCAGGAAGGTCATGGGTAGTTTCCCTGAACAATGAACCTTCTGTTTATGCCTGGTCACTTCCTGACCCGGGGAGCTCATGGCCTGCGTCTCACCCAACTCATCACAGAACTTGTCTCCCAGCAGGGAAAACACACCACCCATGAGATGGGTGCTCTGGGTGTCTAGCACCCTCCCTGTCCCAGGACAATTCATTAGCAGTCCAAAAGCCAATGGTTTGTTTTGAAAGGAGATTCCCAGGCCTGCGTAATAATCTACCCCCAGGACCAGTCTGAGATCCCAAATCAGTCCCTAAAAACCGGAAGGACAAAGCCTGTAAGAAAAGCCATTTTTATTTTGCCAATTTTTCCAGCACCCAGGGCGTTGTAGGCAACAGAGAGTGAAAGGGAGATTGGACTGTAAAGAAATACCTGACAGTGTTTCCTTAATCCTGGTCCGTGTCTGCTGATTCAGCCGGAAGCAGGGCAGAGGTGACCTTTGCTATGCCACGTGAATAATGCAAGCATATTTTTGATACCAAACTACATTTTACTGCCGTATAAATCCTGCCTGCCCGCCACACTTCATTACCCCCAGGAAACGCACAGCTCTTCCGGAAAGTCAAGCGTGCTCAGACCTGTGCCTCTGAGCTGGCCACAGCCATGTGTCCCCGCGCCCGGCCGGCTTCCTCAGCCCAGCACACAGGAGCCTCCCCGTGGCGTCGGCGCAACAGCAGCCCCTCCGGGAGTAATTAGGGCAGCCTGGCACAGAAAGCTCAGTGCCCTGCTCAAGGTCGCAGCTGAAGATCCGGCCACGTCCGTCGGAACACTGAGCCAGTCTGTCTGTCTGGAGTCACAAAACAAAGAGCTCTAGCACTGTGACTCTGCGGTTCTCTGCTAGAAGCACTGAACGTAAAACGTGAAAGAGTGACTCCCACGATGTGGACGTCTCGCTGCCAACAGGTCCGACGGCCCAGCCTCCCAGAAGGGGGAACATGCGTGAAATAAGTACAGTGATGAAGATTCAAGCTTGAACCGCGGTGGGGCAAGCAGAGCTGGCCGTACAGAAGGCTGGAGGGGCGAGGACGAGGACTTGGGAACTCCTCCGCACAACTCGAGAAGAAGACGGAAGACCAGGCGGGGTCCTTTTCGCCCTCTTTCCAGCTGTGTGAACTGAGAAGCCCCGCCCAGGCTCAATCCTCATTCTCGAAGAGCGCCAAAACCCGCTTTGCTCCCGTGACGCTCATCTCTGCGAGCTGCGCTGCTTCCCGGAGAGGCGGCCTGCAGATGTGCAGGCCCCGGAGGCCGCTGCCCAGGTCACAGTGCGGAACGCGAGGACCGCCTGACCCCGCCGGGGCTGCCCGGTGGCCACACTTCCTGCAGAGAGGAGGGGGGCCTTCGCTGGCCGGGAGAAATCCGGGACGTCAGCAGGGTGTTTTTCAAACTGTATTCCCCGGAAGGCTTCCAAAGGTCAGCAGGTCCTGGGGCAGAGGCCGGGCTGAGCAGAGCACCCAGCCCCTCTTCCCTCTGCGCCCCCAGCCTCCTGACACCAACAGCCAGAGCGGCTCCGACAGCCGATGTGGGGGACTTGACCCCAACTCCTTCAGAGACTTGCTTGCCATAATATTGGTGTCGAGAAGTAGTTCCTGTAGGAAGATTCTGGAGGGTACAGATCCACCTAGAAATCTCCCCTCGGTCCCGTTAAAATTCGGCTGTGTGATTTTGTGTCATTCGTTCAGCTCTGGCCTCAGTCTCCTCATCCACACAACCAGGAAGTCCGCACAGCGCACAACGCTGGCACACACCTGGCCCATCTCATTCACAGATATTCATGAACACACCCAGAGGCAGGCACTGCCTGACTCCTGGGAATGGCAGAAATGGGAAATAGAATCCTTGCCATGAGCTGGACCTAGAAAAATCAATCGAATAAATACAAGAAAATACAAAACATGTCATGCTAGGAAATGGGCAGTCATTTTAAACTGTGGATCCCACTAATTTTTCTGGAACTGATTCCAGACATCAAGGTAGTCTGAGCCCTCAAGTAAACAGTCCGCTCCCACACGGCGCGAGGCCCAAAGGAGGAGTAGGAGACACCACCCAGCCTCTCCACAGGACAGCCAGAAAAGGGGGACCCCGGACAGCATTCCCAGCCGTTGCTGTTACCCGTCCGGAATCGCTAAGGAGGGTCTGGCGAGCGAGCCGGCCCTCCAGCATGCTGAGCTTCACTTCCGCCCCAAGTTCCAGGCTCCTGGCAAATTCCACATGGGGAGCAGGTGACAGCCCAGAGGGCGAGGTTCTGAGAGCCCAGCCCAGCCTCACCAGCCCCTCCGTGTGTGGTTGGAGCACTTGGCTGAACTCTTGTTGTCCTGCCTGTCTTCACTTCTCAAAGGAAACGGCAGCGGCGCTTTATGGCCTCAACCTCATCTACAGTTTCCTCGTTTCTAAAATCCAGGGATTTTCTAGATGTCCTCTTCAGCCCTTTCAAACCCCGTGCTTCTCTGCAGTTGTTCATTAAGTAGGAAAAAGTTCTTTAGTGAAGGCTGAACTTTCACCACAAGAAAGAAGATGGGAAATCACCAAATGTTCTGGTGTACTTTAGTTCAGAAAAGGAATTGGTTACAACAAAGTTAGTACAGGTCTCTCCCAGAGGAGATCAGGAAAGAAGAAAAGAACCGTGTACAATGGCTTACGTTTCAATTAACGCAGAGTAAGTCTCTCTCTGACTTACTTATTTGTGGGCCTCGAATTAAGTCGGTACCAGCAGGGGGGTGCAAAACACACAAGAACTCACTGTCAGTGCTATTAAAATTGATGGAGTATTTAGACAGTGCTCTTATAAAGGACATTGATTGTTCTCCAGTGAGAAGCATGAGCTATATTAAGTTGGTGCCTAGGTAATCAACAAAGAGGAGGCCACATGATAGAGAGAAATTAATTGGAGAGAGAGCATCAAATTTTCCGACGTGTATACATGTAGGAACTATTAATAGCATCAGATATTTATCAATGAGTTTATGCTGGATTATTTTATTGCCAGCTGTTAAGCTGGAAATGTTTTCCAGAATCTCCCTTTAAGTATGACGCTGAGTTAGAGTCATCTCGTGAGGTGCAGCGAGCTTCCTGCAGGCCCTACTCTGTCCCGTTGGGTGTCTGTTCCTGGTCTATACACAGACTCTGGGGACCAGCAGTAGCCCCAGGTACGCCCCTCCCATGGGACGGCCATCCTCTCCAGCGGCCCCGCACATCAGGTCTTCTCGGGCTCCAATGTGGCCATCGCACTGTGCTCCAGGACAGTCAGCGAGGGGCATATTTCTTGGATACGTCAATCCTCCTTCTGGACCTTCGAGTCATCAGCACCTTCCACAGCTCGTCAGGGTTGATTCCCGCGTGAATCCCTGTCCAAACGCGCACTTGAGCTCTGCCTCCCTGCCAGGTCCTCGGCTGATACAGAAGACCTGCATAATGCCCAGGAGTTTCCCTAACAGAAACCCTAAAGCAGCATTGTCTGTAAGACTGGAACACAAAATAGCTGGGAGGGACAACTAGGACATTGACTGCAGAGGCTAAAAGGCAGTGAGCGAATTACTACTGAAGACCGGATAAGGGACAAAGTGAATTTTGCAATGATGGACCATTTGGCAGAGCTGCCGCTGTGGTAACTGGGAAGATGAATATGCATTTGATCAACTTTGATCTCCGTTACGTTTTCCAAGCTGAACACTAAAAGTGTCAGTCAGCATCTTTTATCTACATACAATAAAGTACATTAAGAGAGATATGAACTAAAGAGATAAATGATCAGTTTTAAGTGGAAATGTTTTTAAAATATACACGTAAATCAGGATGTTATGAGCAAACACTTTTCGAACACAGGGACATCCATCCGTATCTTGGAATTTGCTGGATTGGAGAAGCTTCACATTCCTGTTTCTCTAGCCAGAACAAAAGTCCTCAGATTAACAATTGGCCTCAGAGTAAGTAACAAATTATGTATACAGCTCGAAGGATCTGTAATTTGACCTCACGGAAATTTAAGTCAATAATGAATAGATTTTCTCAATTAACAAAAAGATTTTAAGAATCAGAGGGCATTGCCCAATCACATTCGGAGTTGTGGCATGAAAACAGAGAAGTTTCCTGAAAAGACTAATTAATACAGTTGAACCCTAGTAAGATACACAGGAAACCTGTAACAATATAAGAGACTTGTACTTAATAAACACTGCCAGTAGGAGCTAATAGGGAATGAAACAATTCAAAGGAGTTCCATGGGCCCCCAAATTTCTATGGACAAAAAGTAAGTTAATGATATTCCCAGCTGCATACACAGGTCATCTCTTAGCAAAATGCAAAGAACCCATGGCTCAATCAAGAATCAGGAATGTCAAAAGCAAAGGGTTAGGAAGCCATGCTTGAGGGGCAGAATTGAACCCAAGTCAAGTACTGCATATCATTCCTGGAGTTGGCCACTCTAAAAATATGTGCCTGTGGAATTCCAGAATGCCTACTGCTATTTGCCCCTCATCCTTCCATCCCTTTTTTAAGGCAACTCTCTTTCACAGGTGTCCTTTCCTGGCATCACCGCGGTATGTTGCATATGCAAGGGAAACAGACCCGGCCTTTCTAGTTCATACGCCTCTGGACCAAGCGCCATCACCTCTCTGACTGTCAATCCTGCCAACTTGATTGGTTTGAGAGCCACATAGGGAATTAATAATCCACCTTCTGCATGAGTCTGGGTAGCTGGTGGAGGTGTGACCCAGGGTTAGGGTTAGTATTTGGTCCCTGGCCCTTCTTTCCTGGCAGTGCGCTCCTATTCTGCTTCCTGGCTGCCATGAAGGGAGCAACTTGGCTCCACTGTGCCCCTCTGCCATGATGTTGCTGCCTTGGAGCCAGCTGACCATGGACTGAAACCTCTGGAACTGTGAGTCAATATAAACCTCTCCTACTTTCTGTTTCAGTTGTCAGGTAGTTTGTCACAGCAACAGGAAAACTGACCAATACAGTGCCCAAGGAACTACATTAGAGGAACTTCTTCTCCATCCAGACCCAAAGCAGATAATGCACTTTAAGCCTGTGCCGCAATGGGACGGGACTTGGGGGAGGGGTGTTTGGAGAAGACGAATATATTTTCATGTGGGAGGAATGTAAACAAGTGAAGCTGGAGAATGTACTCTTGGGAGGATAAGAATGATTGCGAGTTCTTTGAAGTCCCTCCCATCAAGACAAGTCTGTTTCTCCACCTCTTTCATCTGTGCTGGTTTTGTGACTTTCTTAGACAGTAGAGAACAAGAGAAGTCATACATTTTTGCCTCAGTGTTTCTGCTGTCGCCGTTGTGCAGTGGTCAGCCTCCTTCCTTACCCACTTGGGATACTAACACATCATGAATGAACCCAGGCTAACCTCTTTGAAGATGAAGCACCACATTGTAAGGAAGAGAATGTAGAGGCAGAGAAAATTAGTCATCCCCAATGCCGCACCCACCACAGACAAGCCCCAGACACCTCACTGAGGTCATCTAGTCCACCTGCTCCCTGGAAAACCCATCACACAGATGGGCCCAGTCCAAACGGCCACCCCACAGAGTCCTGCAAAAGTAAGTAGCTGCTTGCTAAACCACTAATTTTTTGGCTGGTTTGTTGTGCAGCAATGGAAAACTGAGGTGGTCAGAGGTTGTATTAGTTACCTTTCTAGAGCCAGTGATTTGCAAGAGAGGAGATTTAATATAGGACATTCGTAAGTTACAACATTCACCCATAAGCCAAATGCAGAAAGAGTGTCAAATATCTATGCACTGGAGACCCCAAAGATCCAGTCAAGGGCCGGGAGCCCACAGCACTGTCCCATGTTCATCTGTGTCTGCAGATGAAGGCTGAAGAAATCTTCCCTGGAACCAGGACATAATACTCACAGCAGAGATGACAACCAGAGCTCCCCCGAACCAACAGTGCCCATCCTCGACCACGGCAAGGCCCCGAGCTCCTTCCTCCATGACGGCAAGGCCCCGAGCTCCTTCCTTGACGACGGCAAGGCCCCCGAGCTCCTTCTGCAATGAGAACAGCTGAGTCTCCTTCAGGAGAACCAGCCGCAGCAGAGCAAACAACCCACAACGATCTTCTGCCCCGTTCTGCTTTATGCTGGTCAGCAACAACCCTCAGGTGGATCCTCTACGCCCAGAATCGCACCAACTCAGTCCAGCTGGGCGTTCCACCGCATGATGACCACAATGATAAGTCCACCACAGAGGGAAGCAAGGCTTTACAGTTAAAAGCCTCGAACTGGTTCTCTGCAGCACAGAGATGAGGGCAAGACCAGTGAGCTGCTCAGTGCCAGTGTTAAGGAGACATTCAGAGTCCAGGTGTCCAGAGGGCTCCTCACATTTTGCCCCTAGATGTTTTCTCTCCCTTACCCTACACCCTGGTTCTCCTATCTGAGTAGATTAGCTGCATTCATTTCCAGCTGTCAGTGGTAAAAGGCACACTACCAGGCCACAGCATAAAGTGGTACACAGTCCCCTGAGCCATCATCTGTGGTACCCAGAGTCAAGTGCCATTGGTGGAGACGTCCTTGGAGACCCACCCCACTGGCTGTCGCCATAGAACACTGTAGCACACACAGAGTTGGCAGGTTGTCCTCAGAGAGATGGCAAACATTGAGGGAAACAATGGGCTTTAGGCTATAAACTCCCAGTTCACACTGGAGGACAGAAAAGTTTCTATGACTACACTCAAAGAAACCATTATCTCATGTAGCCACAGATGGAGCTTTAACAAAACCAGACCAAAAATCTAATCCTAAAGAGAGCTGAACCACAACACAAAATATATCCCGGTGTCACAGGGGCTCTTGTATTAGAGTTAAGTTGATGGGTGGAAAAGACAGATTCCAGTGGAGTTAGGGACTTTGAACCTCAACCCTGCGGAGCATGCTTTGCCAGCAGAAGCAATGCTTCCAGGGAAAAGCATGCCACAGTGACTAACAGGCACATTATACATGGCTGGAAGGAGACTTGCTTTACTTGGCAAATAATATACACACACAAGAAGACGCGATCCAGCTCTAACTCTGAAGGACAAGGCATGGTAGGAGGGCAGTCTGAAGCAGGAAATCAAGAACCAGTTAGCAGACAGAGTGTGTTTGCTACTGTTTTCATATCAGAATTCTTTCTTGGCGTTTCTTGAGAAAATCTTGCTTTTCCAAATCATAAACCCCAAGAGAAACAATCAAGAAATCAGAAAAAAAGGACAAAGGAAACTGTACTTCCTCCGCAAGAACTAAAGTTTAGCAGTCAACATAGAGATGTTACGCCACGGAGTACCTGGGTGACCTCGGGTGAGTCAACTAGCCTTCTGAGTCTCTTCATCAGTTAAACTAAGAAGTTTGGACTAGTCTGCTATGTCTATTCTAGATATAAAAATCCATGTGAATCTATGGTTATCTCAGAAGTTCAAAGTTTTGTTAGAGTTCATCACAAATTCAGTAAGATTCCACCTCTTTAAAAATGTACTGAAAAAGTATGAAAAGACACAGACTATGAAAGAGGAACTAAGAATTTTAGGAATGACAGAAGTCACACCCTCTGAGAAAATCTATGGCGAGCTCTTTAGGCGCTGCCTCCACAATTCCTCAGCTCCATCTCCAGCCTCATTCTTTCCACTCAAAAGCCACAGCCCCGAGAGCAACACCAAGCTGCACCCCCACACTGTAGCTAAGAGTGGCCGAGCACCTCCCTGATATTCGCACTGGGACAGCAGGCCATGGAAAAGAAGGGTTTCCCGAAGGTGGAGAGGATAACGAGCCTGCCAAAGCTACCGGTGCCCACACCCGGGAGTGGAGACAGGAGAGCCGGGTGCCATGTTGCTCTGCTGACATTTCAAATGTAGCTCTGTGTACTCTCTTTTCAAGTTGTCACACAACTGTGTCTGTTGCACCTAAGCCATGGTCCCAGAACCAAAGGCAAACAAACAAGAAAATTCAGCCTCCAAAATGCAAATGAACTGATTGGGTCACCAAGACACCCAGAGATTAGAAATGATGATTTTGAAATGAGATTCACTTCTCAGGAACAGGAAAAGCAAAGACAAATGACTTGGTTTTGTTTTCATTAGACTCTGTTCAGCCGCAGGCAAATACTCATAAAGTGAGGTGGTATTTAAATATATGATGCAAATTCAAGAACTCCAGCAGAACAGTGAATAATTTATAAGCATACAAATCAAGCAAGCACTCCTCTGGCACTATCAGTGTGTGTAGGTACCAAAAGCCAGGTAATTACACAGTAATTATCCAGTTCCTAACTCGAGGCTTCAATATTAGCACTGAAAATTATGTACCAGTTATACTTGGAATGTTGTAAGGTTTTAGAGCAGAATTAAATTACCATGAATTAGCAACTTGTTGGTATCTTCAAAGAAAATTTAAATATTTAGTGTTGAAATGGACATATTACAAGGGTCTGCATGTGCATTCACAACACACATCATGTATGCATGTGCTTTCTATTCATAGGTCTATGTTTGCGTGAAAGTGGATCTATTTACCTTACAGTCATAAATATTTGCAAAGATGATATTTTTTAAAAGATTCATTGTTCAAAATGTGCTTAACCTGCACTATTTACTTCAAGTGTTCTGCAAATAAATTAAAATGAGTCAGTGGCCAAGCTACTCTTCTCTTAGTCTGCAAACCCCAGCTCTGGAAGCTGTGGGCACTTGGCTGGCACAGACTCTTCTGAGTCTTCCCAGGGCCTGAGGCAGCCTGGACTCATGGAATACACAAAAAATGAGTCAGGGAAAAAATGAATGAATGTGAAAAATGGTTCCCGTGAGCACTGGGCTACAGTTACAACTAAGAGACCATCAAGAGCTGTCTTTAGGAGATGCCAAAAATATCTAGATACGAGAGGTGCGTTTCCAAGCAACAGACTGTCCCTGACCCATCCATCCCGAACAGGCCAGTGGCCTTGGGTTTTGGCTATTTATCACTGTGAGGAGCTCCACATCTCATGTAGCATCCACTCACTCAGGAGGGTGGCAGTAGGTGAAGGGTGGTGAGGTAGAAATCTGCTGCTGTAGAGTCCCTCTCCAGCAGCCTGGACCCTCGCCTGTGCTCCAGAGCTGCCGCACATAGAAGAACAGTAGTGAGTGAGACTTGGGTTCCTCCACAAAAAGGACTTTGCCCACCTTCGCCAGGGAAAGCACAGGAAGGAGCCGCAGCATGCATTTCCCATGATCTGGGTGTGAGACGCTGCCCTTGCAAATGGGGATATGCACTGAACTGAGAGGAAATGGCAGAGCATCAGTTATTCTGAGCTGGGGCCATGGCAGGGGACAGCCGCGATGCAGCCTGGCTGGGCTGTGTGGGCGCAATCAAGGGGAACTGCAGGATCCAAGTCAGGAACAGGTGCAGATGCTGAGCACAGCATAGACCAATGCCACTGGACAACAAGGTCTCTCCGGGAAGATGTAAAGTCCAGCAAGGACTGAAAGACACTATTTAAGTCACCAGAATCCACCAGTAGAAAGCAACTGGCATCATGTAAATACAGCTCCCACTATCCCTAATTTCTCACAAGCCAAGTCCAAAGTCACTGGATATAATGGAGATATGATTTGCAAACCTAAGCCGAAGTCATTCTACTTCTCATTTTGTAGTTTCTGCTAAAAAAGGCTAAGCAATAAGATCCATTGCTGCATGAGAAAAGGGCAGGGTACCACCCTGAATGATGTTCTTGCTGAAAAAACATGGCGCCCAAACCTGTGGTCCAGAGATGCCAACCCAGTGGTCTGGGGAGAAGACCAGGTGTCATGTTCGAAAAGTCCTCTGGACTGCTCTAACACTCATATCCACTCCCAGAGCTTCAGCCCCCAGGCCAGGCCAGACCAATCAAATTAGAACCTTTTCATGTGTACCAGGCCTGAGTACTTTGTAACCCACTAAAAAGAGCACCCAAATGGTATTCGTGAGGGTCCTACTTTTAGGTCATGGCACGTATGGAAAAATGACTCTAAGACCCAGTGGGGTAAATCAGAGAATATTTAGGAGTTGGTATATGGAAATATAGCCTTGGTTTTAGGAAATACATTTTCATTATTATATTCTTTATTATGGTTTAGATCTAAAATGGCCCCTGAATCCTCATGTGTCTGGAAAGTGAGTGGATGTGGAGTTGCTATGGCTGACTTGTTGGTGGGAGGTGGGGCCTGGTCAGGAGAGGTAGGTCATGGGAGCATGACCTAGAAGGGTCTATCTCCCTCCCTGGCTCTGGCTCCTCCATGCTGTCTCTGCTTCCTGACTACCACAGTGTGAGTAGCTCTCCTCTGCTGGTGCCTCCATCTGTTTAAGCCAGTGACACATGGACTGAGCTTTCCGAGCCGTGAGCCTAAATAAAGGTCTCATCCCGTAAGGTGCAGGTGTTGGGGGCTGTGTCTCAACAATGAGAAAGCAACCAAGATACTCATAAAATTACATTTCTGAAAATACGAAGAGTGTTTATGAATTTAGAATTTATTAAAAAGGTTTAAAAATATTTTCATGAATTGGATTGTTAAGATAGGAGCTTGCATCTGTGACTTGAACTTCCTTATCAGAGTGATCCTGCTTGAAATAACTACATGCAGTTTTTGATCCAGATTTTCTAAGATGATCCTTTAAATTTTTATGAAAATTGTAAAGAAAATCTTGAAGAAAAAATTGTGTCTTTTTCGAGTAGTTGATAAAACATTCAAGCCACTTTTACAATTATTAAATGTAAAACAGTTAAACCCATAACAATTTTAATTGTCAATTAAAATTTTAGTGACTGTACTTCTGCACCTTCCCCCAGCAATGCGGGGAGGTCTCCTTCCCTCTCCGTCTCACCGGCAGCCTTTCTAACAACGCCGTTCCTCTGGGCTGAGGTGGTCCCTCACTGCGCTTTCAATTCCCATCCCCTGACGACCCGTGACATCTTTTTCATGTACCTATTGGCCATTTGTATGTTTTGAGACATCTCTTTAGGTCTATTGCCCATATTTTAACCAGGTATTTTTGGTTTGTCTCTGTCGAGTTTTCAAGTTCTTTATGAAGTCTGAATATCAATCCCTTGTCAGAGGTCTGGTTTGCAAATATTCCCTCTCCTTCTGCTGGTTCCCCACACCCTGCTCATCGTTCTCTGCAGAAGAGTTTCGGCCTGCTATAGCCCTTTGTCTATTTTTGCTTTTGTTTTTTATGCTTCCAAGGTCTTTTCCAAAATCCCAGAGAAAGTCCTGAAGCATTTCCCCATAGTTTCTTCTATGGTCTCATAGTTTTATGTCTTACATACCAGTCTGTAATCCATTTTGAGTTGATTTTTATTAAAAAAAAAAAGATTCTATGAGTTCTCTTTTCCTTCGTTGACAGAGGTGTGTGGAAATTTGTTTTGAAAATGTGAACATGTGTAGATATCAATCAAATTATCTCAGATCCTATATTTTCAAGAGTGACAAAGTGATGCTCAGCTTGCAAGATTTGAGCAGCCCTCTTCAGTATGTTTAAGGCCACTCAGAGGGCAGCAGCCACAAGAGAACAAAAAGACCAGATGTAACTGAGGATGGAGACTCCACAACCAGAAGGTGCCACACCAAGACCCTCCTGGGGCAGAGCACTGTGTTCAAAGACCTCTGCACAGGTGTGGCAGCAGAAGGTAGAGATGCGGCTCTGTGTGGTAGCAGACACGCTCACCTACACTGCAGGTAGACAGTAAGCAGCAAGTGCTGCCTCGTACTGTGCCCTGTCCAGCCAGCCCTGAGTACATGAAGCACTCAGGACAAGCATAAATCCATGCACCATGTGAGTAAGTACATAAAATTCATGCAAGCTGGTAAACAGGTAAGGAAAAATGTATTCTATATTTCCACCTTGCCAAATACATTTTGATAGAAACAAAATCTTAAAATGTATAGAAAACTATAGCTTTGTATGACTGAAATAATTAAGACATCAAAGACACAGAATTTAAGGCCAGGTGGTACATGCCTGTAATGCCAGCACTCTAGGAGGCTGAGGCAGACAGATCACAATTTCAAACCCAGGTTGGGCAACTTAGAAATTTAGTGAGATCCTGTCTCAAAATAAAAATTATACATATTTTTAAAAGGTGGGAGATATGTATTTTTTAAACTGTAAAATATATATTGAAGTGGGCTCAGTCCCCACTACTAGAAAGAAGAAATAAAAAAGATAAAAAATGTAATGTGTCTTATCTATGCCTGACTATTCTACTGATTGGTAATTGATGTTGATTGAGTATCATAATAAGAGCATATGTAATTTATACATTGCTATAAACTAATTGCACAGAGTGAAATTTATGTTTCTTTCCTTCATTCTGGCAAAGTCTTTACTTACACTACTCTAATCAAGATCAACCAATAACTTTTGTTTCTTTAGTTACAGTGCCAAATTACACAAGCATCCCTGAGTCTTTGTGGTTCTTAACTTATATTAATTTTAATTTAGAGCAAGCTCACTTTTCAGAGACAGAAGCAACTATAAGTATCAATGAAATTACTAGAAATATAATTAGATTTAGAAATATCTGTGAATTTGATATATAATATTCCAACCTTGTGAAAGAATTATATAGAAAATTTTACAAGTTATTTAATTTCATTGTATGAACTATCATTTGTCTCATAAACGTCTCCATTTATAAAACAATACTCAGCTCCATGCAGTAAGGTGAAGACTCGCACTCCTCTTCAGTCTGTGCTTCTGCCCATACCCACATTTGAAAGTGGTATGAATTTTAACCACCACAGTTCAGTCTTCATCTCTCACGTATGACTGTTGTGAATACCACGGACAATGAGGCAGCTCCGGAAATGCATTGGAGACAGAAGTAAGAGAGAAGACCCTCTACCCTGCACTGGTAGAAAATGGTTCTGCATCAGCGGGAGTCTGCACACCCAGGCCTTCTGAGGAGGAAGGCATGGGGAGTCGGCTAAGGTGCCTCTTCCTTTCCAGTGTCCACCGTTACCCGCCTGCTGAAGATCATCTGCCCCCAACATCACAGCGGCATCGATCGTGACTTTAGTGCATGTGCTGAGGGGAGGCAGTGAGCAGTGTGGAGAGTTTCTCTGAGGACAGAGGTCTCCATGTCAGAACTCATACTCATCAGCTGCATGAGTCAGCCCCAAGCAGCAGACCCTCGGTGACAGGCACCTTGTGCTCCTGAGTGAGTCCCGTCTTGTGTGTTGTCCTCCAGGGCCGAGCACAGAGCCCAGTCCCTTGGCTGGGGTCCGAGGGTGGTGCTGAGTGACCGGTGGACCTCAGAGCAGACCCAAGGAGGAGGGCACTCTGCAGGAGAAGGCGCGAGGAAGAAAAGGCCTGAGTAGGAGAATCTGGGGTGCCAGGGCATGTGCCCCGTGTGAAGCAAGTTCTCATCTCTCATCATTTAACATCGGCAAGGCAGCAGCGTAGGAGCACCAGATCCCGTCATCCGACAGAAAAACTGGCTAGAAATGGCAGAAGCCTTTGCCAGAACTCCAGAAGTTAGGAAGGTGCACAGTTTTAAGCAAGTTCAAAGCCAAGAAGAGTCACATTGCAATGGCTGTGCCAGATCCAGTGGCATGTGCCTGTGACTCCAGCCTCAGGAGGCTGAGGCAGGAGAACTACAAGTTGATGGCCAGCTTGGGAAAAATAGGGAGACCCTGTCAAGAAAGAGAGAGAGGGACGGAGAGAAGGGGGTACTTCCTGGTGCACTGGAGTCTATGTGCCTTGCCCAGAGTGCACGGGAAGAAGCTGTGCACCCTGCACAGCACACCTAGGGGTGGAGAGGACAAAGTGAGCTCAGTCGCTCATGGCTTTGGGGAGGAAAGAGATGAGTGGAGAACGTGTCCTCCATTCCAGCTCTCCAGGAAGCTCCATAAGGCTTGATCTGACTTCCTGGCTCTGGGTCCTGACCAGGACCAGCTGCCCAGATGACCAGGCCCAGGAGAACACAGGCCAGCTGCAGGCTCGGGTAGCTCCATGGAACACGACATGCTGCAGACAAGCACTAGAGGGAGCAAGAGACTACAGACCGCAAGAAAGACGCCACAAAGCCTCACAGGGAGATCCCATACACACCCCAGAAAAGAGACCACCCCCAGAAAAGGTTCCCCAGAATACTCTCCCGGGGTGGCTAGCGAAGGTCTTTCCCTGTGCAAACTCAGCATGTAAAGATTGGGAAAGAGGACTCTTATTCAAATGCACAACTCCAAACACAAAGCTAAAAGGCACATAAAGAAATGGGAAAACATGGCCCAATCACAGGAACAAAAATGAATCTCCAAATCTAGTGTAAGACATAGAAATATATGAAATACTTGACAAAGAATTCAAAATAACCATGATAAAAATATAGTCAGCTCACTAAAATAATAAACAGAATAATAATATCACCAAAGATATAAGAAGGATTTTAAATTACCAAATAGAAATTCTATAGCTGAAGAACACAAAATTCACCTCAGGGGCTCAGCAATAGACTTCATCAATGAACTCAAAGACAGATCATTTGATATTATCCAGAGAAGCAATGATAAAAATGAATAAGAAAGAGTGAAGGAAGCTAAAGAGACTTTGGACACCATAAAGTTGACTAATACATGCATTTATGGGAATTTAGGAAAAAGAAGAGAAAGAACTGGGGCAGAAAGATTATCTAAAGAAATAATGGCCAAAATGTCCTAAATCTGTGGGAGGAAATGAACATCTAGATTCAAGAAGCCCAAAGGACCCAAAGTAAGATGAATCCAAGGTCATATGCACTGAGAGAGATTATGATCAGCCTGTCAAAAGTCAAAGCCAGAGAGACAATTTTGAAAGCAGCAGAGAAAAGTGACTCATCACATACAAGGGAGACCCAGAGAGGATGCAATGGATTTCTCACCTGAAACCTTGCAGGACAGAAGGGTGCAGGGTGATATATTCACAATACTAGGGTGGGGGCACCCGGGACCACTCTATCTGCAAAAATTGCTCCTTCAAAAATAACAGAGAAATATCTTCATGAATAAAGAAAACCTGAAGGTGCTCATTACCACAAAACCTGTTTTACAAAAAATGCTAAAGAGAGTCCTTCAAGCTGACAGCAACACAAAAGCATATGAAAGTGTAAAATTCAATGGTAGAGATAAACATGTATACAAATATACAATGCCACAAGGCTGTAATAATACCAGGGCATAAATCAACCTTAATTATGACAGTAGAGCAAACTATCAAAGTCTAAAAATAATTGTAACTATAAAAATATGCCAATGATACACCATATAAAATATAATTTGTGATATCAATAAAACAGTGGGGGGAGCAAAAAGGTAGTTTTTGTATATGGTTGAAGGTAAATTTTGTTATCTTAAAGTCAGTTGCTATAAATGTAAGATGTTTTATGTAAGTCCCACAGTAACCACAGAGAAAATACCTATATAAGATGCACAAAGAAAAATGAGAAAAGAATCAATGTCACTACAAAGGAACTCACCAACCAAGATATAAAGAAAGAGAGAAAGAAGCTGTAAGACACACGCACAAAAAAAAAAAAATGGTAATCATAAGTTCTTCTCCATGAGTAATTATTTCAAATGTAAATGGGTTAAATTCCCCAATTATAAGACACAGAGTGGCTCAATGGATTTTAAAATCAAGATCCAACTCTGTGTTTTCATCAAGAAAGACATACAAAGGCTGAAGACAAGAGTATTAAAAAAAAAAGATGGTCCATGCAATCAGTAAATAAAAGCGAGCAGAAGCTACTAGACCAGTGCAGAAGAAAAGACTTTAAGTGAAAAATTGACACAGGAGACAAAAGTGGACATTATACACTATATCATGAAGAAATGGGTCACTTCACCAGGAACATATAAACAAATGGGTATATTTATATGTACATATTCAACATTGGAGCACCCAAATATATTGTGACAGTTGAAGTGGAGCATCAACTTGATTGGCCTGGGTGCTGCCCAGGGGGATAATAAAGCATGCTTCAGGGTATGTCTGATTGGGTCAGGGAGGTATGATCTTGGGTTTGTAGGCTTGGTCCTTGACTCCTTCCTCCTTGGCACACACCCTCCTGCTCTGCTCCCTGGCCATCATGAACTAAGAAATTTTGCTCCACCATAATGTCTTTCCCTTGGAGCCAGCCAACCATGGACCGAATCGCCTGAAACCATGAGTCAAATTAAATCTCTCCTCCTTTAAGTGGTGTCAGGTGTTTTGTCCCAATGGGAAAGTTGAGTAATACATATATGAAGAAAATATTGACAGAAATAAAGGGAGAAATATACGGCAACACAATAATGGTAGGAGAGTACAATACCTCACCTTCAGTAATGGCCAGAACATCCAAACAAAGAATCAATAAGAAAATGGTAGACTTAAACAACACCAAGAACAGATAAATGAAATAGACATATAAGGAACATCCCCCCCAACCGCAGCAGGGCTTAGAACATTCTTACACAAGGTACTTGGAACATTCTTCAGGATAGATCACATGTTAGAGTGCAAACCGAGCTGTAGCAAATTTAAGAAGATGGAAATCATACCAAGTACCTTTCTCAAGCACAATGAAATAAATCCAAAAACAGGTATCAAAGGGAGGCTTTAAAATATGTGGAAATTAAACAACACACTCTTGCACAACCAATAAGCCAAAGAACAAGGCAAAGGTAAATTAGTAACTATTCCGAGAGTGATGGAGCCAAAGCCATGGTGTCCCAAACCCTACACCACTCAGCCCCCGTTTGCTGAGAAAGACTTTGCAGCAATAAATGCCTGTCATAAAAAAGAAGACAGGCCTCAAATAAACAGCCTAACTTTTTACCTCGAGGAACTAAAAAGTAAGAATAAATTCCACCTTAAATTAGCAGAGGACGTAATACGGATTAAAGAGGAAATAAATTAAGGAATAAGAAAATAATAGAGAATATTTAATGAAATTAAGATTTGGATTTTTACAAAAGAGCTACAAAAATGACCCACCTTTAGCTGACCAAGGAAAAAAGAGAGAAACTCAGATAAAAACGAAATCAGAAGTGAAAGGAGACATTACAGGTACTGCCACAGAAATAAAAATAATTATAAGACTACTATGAATAACTATTCACCGTCAAATTGAATAACCTAAAAGAAATGAACATTCCTAGAAACACAAAACCTACTAAGACTGAATCGTGAAGAGATAGGAAATCTGAATGAACTTTTAACTAGTAAAGAGACTGAATCAGGAATAAACACCTCCAATCAAGAAAAAAGCCCAAGACCACATGGGCTGGAGAATTCTACCAAACACTTTAAAAGGAAGTAACAATAATCTCTCAAATTCTTCCAAAAAATTGAATTGGATGAGAATTGTTCCCAACTCTCTTTTTTACGACCCCCTTTTATTTTTTAATTAGTACATGTTTGCAGTATACAACATTTACAGTTACCATGGGCAGTTGGTACATGCACGTAATACATCTTAATTATCTTTTCTCTCTTGTTTTATTTTTCATGCCCCACCCTTCCCAACCCTCCCTGTTAACAGTTCCAAACTCTTTTCATGAAGCCAGTGTTATTTCGGTACCAAAGGCAAACAAAGACACTGCCAGAAAAGATAACCATAGGCCAATGTCTCCAGTGAATACAGACAAAAAAGCAAGAAAACACTAGCATACTGAATTAACACCATATAGAAAAGACCATGCACTGTGACCAAGGGGTTTTTACCTGAGATGCAAAAATCTATGAGACTAATCTATAAAAGTAATCAACATCATATGCCACGTTAGCAGAACAAAGTATTAAAGTCGTGATCTTCTCGATAGATGCAGAAAAATCATTTGACAAAATTCAGCACTTACTCATAATATAACTCTCAGCAGCTAAGAAGAGGAGGAAACCCCCTCGATATGCTGAAGACCCTATCTGGCAAGCTCACCACTAGCATCGTATTCAAGGTCTATAAGATCAGGAGGAAGGCAAGGTACCACAGTCGGCACTGCTAGTCAGCATAGTGCCCAGGCCTCACCAGAGCAGCAGGCAGGACAAGGAAACAGAAGATGCGAAATCATCTCTATCCGTAAGTGACATCATCTTATGCCTTAAAATCTGTAGATTCCACAAAAAGGCAGTTAAAACTAATAAATACATCTGATAAATTTGCAAGATACAGAATCACATCCAAAATCTGTTGCATTTTTGTGTCCTAGCAACAATCCAAAAAGGAAATTCAGAAAATAATCCTACTTCAATAATATTAATAAGATCAAAATATTTAGAAATAAACTCAACCCAGAAACTGAAATACTATACAATTGAAAACCACAGAATGTTTCTGGACGAAATTAAAGAAGAAGTAAGCACAATGAATGACATCTCATATTAGTAAGTTCAAAGACAATATTGTTAAAATGTCTGTGCAAGCAAACAGAGCTACAGATTCAATGCAAACCCCATGAAAATCCCAATGGCACCTTGTTCGGCAGAAATAGTTTTAAAAATCCCAGTATTCACATGAAATATAAAAGGACCCTGATTAGATTAAAAAAAAAATCTTGGAAAGAAGAACAAAGTTGGAAATTTACGTTACATGGTTTCAAAACATATACAGGGTAGCAGTAATTACACCAGGATGTATTACAGTTTAAATCTGGGCTATCCTCAAGGGCCTGGCTGGAGGGCAGCTGCTCACGTCAGGGCAGAAAGAAGCAAAGAGAGAAGAGAAGATCGGGGAGGGAGATGAGCCCTTGCAGGTCACTGACCATTATTCACAGTGGTCAAAAAGTGGAAACCCAGATGTCCATTGATAAATGAAAGGATGAAGAAAATACGGTATATACATATCATAAAAGTATAATGATCCTTGAGTTGGGCATGGCGATGCATACCTGAAATTCCATCACTTGGGAGGCTGAGGCAAGAGGATGGCAAGTTTGAGACCAGCCTGGGGTGTGCAGTGAGTTCAAGGCCAGCCTGGACTACATAGTGAGACCCTGTCTGAAGAAGGAGAAGGAAGAGGAAGAGGAGAGGAGAAGGGGAAGGACAAGACTTGAAACATGTGGTATGTGAAATGATCCAGTCACAGAAGGGCGAATACCGCATGCTTCCACTCACACAAGGCATCTGGAGTGGTCCAACTCTCAGACGCGGAAAGTAGAGCAGTGGTTGCCAGGGCTAGACAGAGGAGGAAGAAACAGGCAGTTGCCGATCATGAACCGGTACAACAGTGTGTACATAATTAACACTATTGTGTCATGCATTTAAAATGAAAGGAAGGGGCACAGTCCAGACCTTCCAGGCCCATGGCTGTGAAATTTAAAACTCCCAGGAACCCAGTGAGAAACCTGGAAGTGGAAGTGGGTGAAGCTGCGCTGTACAGGAGGCTCCAGATACTGACAGCACAGACTTAGCAGCCAACCTCCAGGGGCCTGGGACCCGGTCCAAGCTCCCGACGTGGCTGCAGCATCTGAAGGAAAACAGTCCGCCCTGGAGCGCAGAGTGGCTGGGGGTCCAGCCTGGCTGGAGCTGGTCTGCGGTTTGCCGCATGGTCCCCGCTACCTCTTTCCTCAGCCCTGGGAACTGCGCAGGTGGCCGCGGGGCCAGCAGGGGTCAGATGCAGGTGACGGGCTGCCCAGGGCGGGCTCTGAGACCAGCTGCCGGTTACCACGGATTTCCGGTTCCAACAGCCATTTTAACGTCTGCATGCTGTTACAGAAATGATACCTACTCATTAAAGGAACTTTCAAAACTGCACAGAAGCCAACAAAGACGAATTCATAATTCCATCAATTATATTCAAAGTCATTAACACCTAAGGGCATCTTCTTTCTGTCTTCTAACAAATACATTGCGGGCTTCCTCTGACCTGTGTTCTTTCTACATGTGCAGTATTGTCGCCCGATTCTTCACAATATTATAGCAGAAGCGTCTTCCATTTGTAAAGGTTTTTCTCTCGGAGCTGTAAATAGGCCTTGATGTTGTCGCTGCACAGGAACTTTCTCCCCTAATTTTCTTCAGTGCTTCAAAGAACACTGAGATGAACTTCTCTCTACGTGCACAATGTTCGATCCACATTTAGAGTGTTACGACAGAAGTGGATTACAGAGCTAAAGAAGTTGACATTTTTTGAGTCTTTTGATACCTAGTATCAAAGAACTTAGATATTTTATTTATATACAATTACATAAATGATTTCAAATTCTGGAAACAGAAATAGAGCTAAAAATAATACTATTTGCCCTTATTCGCTGGACGCCAAGAAGCAGAGTACTCCTGAATACTCCAGTCTGTTCGTTCCTTGGCTTTGGAAAACCACATGCAAGAGCAAGTGGGGAGAAGACCATCTACAGAGAAGATAGAGATGAGTGGAGCGGCTCTCCCACCACTCTGTGGGGGACAGCTCTCAGGAATAGGCCAGCACCGGCCTTGGTTCCTTCTGTTGGGTTTCTGTCCCACAACCCTTCTGCTACTACTTCCTGTGCTGACACCCGCATTTGTCTGCCATCTTGGCCACCCTTCCAGCCCACCCTCATCGTCACTTCCTACAGAAAATGCAAACGGCCCACAGTGGCTCTGGGAATCCCATCCCTCCCACAGGGTGGTCCATGCTCCCTGTGAGGTGAGGGTCCAGTGTGCAGCAAGGGTGAGGAAAGGGGCAGAAACAGACATCTCCGCCTGTCCCACCAACGCTCAGGAACAAGGCACCAACCAAGGTTCCGAGTGCTCCCCGCTTCCCAAGTCACTTACCACATGTTCACTGCTGGTGAAATGGCAATCTTCTTTTCAAAATGTTGTAGCAAATAAAAGAACCCAACTGAAGACACAAAAATTTAAAATTAGAGGGTTGAGGTGGGGTGGGAAGGGATGCATGCTCTAAGAACCTCTTGCAGCCCCAAACCACACAGACTTTCCCTTTGCAAGAAAGCATAGGAGTTGGGGCTTTTCTCCACAGTCCACTTTTGAAGCAAAGAATTTCACCACCCCCCATTAATGCTTTGGATTTGAGGGATCTTTGTTCCTTTTCTTGCCCAGGCACTATGTGGGAGAGACACGCTGAGATGGGACACCTGGAATAAGAAACACCCACTTCCTGGCCACCGCTGCCCTTCCCCATCCTCGCTCCACAGTCGGTGTCCCAGCACAGAGCCAACAAGAGCGTCTCGCCTACCTTTTCATGCCCCCATTGTGTCTGAAGAGGAAGGGGTGCTCCCGGATCTAACAGGTTAGTTCTCTTCAAATGGCAGGAAGCCTTCTCCCTGCCATCTGCGAGGTGGGTGGAGCCACGGACCGTGTGTTCCAGGCTAATGCGAGCTGTTTGACTCTGCTGGCGTGGGTGGCTCTGCGGGAGGCCACTTGCGCCGGGGAGACACTATAGCTGAGAGCACTCAGCTGAATGCCCCATGGGTTTTGTCTTTGCTGCAGCTGAGCTAGGGGCTCTTCTCACCCTGCTCTCACTCAAAGGGCTGGGGATCCCTGCCACGGGATGGAGTCCCTGCCCCTGGCCCCATTTGGGAAGGTGCTACAGCAGTACCCAGCCTTCCGGCCCCTGTGGGCCTGCAGGGTCTTGGTTAGGACCAACCTGGCTTCTAACTCGCCCTGTGGGTGCTGCTAGAAGCCCACCCCAGGAGACTCCTTGACCACAGATCTCCCTGAGGCACACACAAAGCCCAGCTCACTTTCGAGGAGCTCCTGGGACACAGGTCCTGGGCCTCTGCAGTTACCCAGTGAGGGCCTGAGCCACATTCCGGCCGAGTACAGCACAGAGACCCCGCCACTGGGGTGAAACACAACCAGCAGGAACACCAGGGGCCAGAGCTGTGCACATCCGAGTGAACTCAGAACACAGAACTGAGGACGCTTGGGGTGGTGGCAGCCAGGATCCCTGGTGGTGATTGCCCTTGTAAGGACTCGCCCTGGACTCCAGGTGGTTCTCTCTGCTGACCTCCCTTCTTGAATCCCCCTCCTCCTTGTAAATGTATGCAATCTCTACTTTGAAAAAAAAAGTTCACTTTTGGAAAAATTCTTCTCTCCTTCGCCATAAACCAAAAACACACAGGAGGCACCTCATTGTTCGTGACTCCATGCAGCACCCTCTGTGGGGCTGGCCCGTGGAACTGAGGCCTCAGGCTGGTGGTTCTGTGCAAGGAGTCCAGGGTCCCGCCGACCTCTCCCTCCCAAAGGACACAGATGCAGACCTGGCACTCAGAGAGAAGCAAAGAAAACCCAACACATTTCCACACCTGCTGAGTGCCCGCTGGGGACCTCTGTCCTGTTACACAGGTTAGAGTTCATTTAACTCTAGCAACAGTCCCAAAAGTCAGCTGTCACCAACCGGTTTACAGACAAAGCCAGCAGAGGACCTGTGACGATCCGTCCGTCACACACCCTGCAGGGCAGAGCCCAGGCTGCCACCTCAGGGCCTCCTGTGAGAGCCAGGTCCCCTGAGTGAGGTCACGTCTCTCTTCTTCACATCCTGAACCCCCAGCCTGGTGGTAATCGCCTGTCCCCAAATCCATGTTTATAACATAAATTAGGTGACATTTCTATCGCATTATCACACACTCAGTCTTGCTTCTTCACCTCCACATTTTTCCAAAACTGACCCACCTGAGGCAGGGAGAGAACCAACCCCACACAACAAAAGCACAGCCCGTGTCTCCCATGTCCGCAGTGAGCAGTGAGCCTGCCGCCCAGCCCCTGGGTGTGGATCCCTGGTGAGGGAGCCTGACACTGGCACTTTGCACGAGCTCGGGTCACCTGGGACAGCCAGAGAGGGCGCCATGATGGTCCTAGGATCGCACGTGCCTGGAAACTGGCTCACCTAGGACGGTTCGGATGCCTCCTCTGACCACTTTGACTACACCCATGAAAAGCATCTCGGAGCTACTTGGTCACTCAGTGGATTAAAGGAGGCCGAGGTTATCGCACTTAACGAAACATACTTTATAAACCCTGTGAAACAGTAATTAAATTTTCAGGCAGCTTTAACAAAGCATACAACTTCCTGCAACTTTAACAAAAGATGTCTAAGTGGGGTGTGTGTGTGTGTGTGTGTGTGTGTGTGTGTGCGTGTGTGTGTGTGTGCACTGAAGTCCTGTTCCATAATGATTAGGGCTCCCCCACTGTCCGGGAGAGAGCACTTCCCTTGTAGCACTAATAACGTGAGCAGGGAGCGGCCGGCCTGGTGACCAGAGCACTCTTTGCTGCACGTCTTGGCTCACAAGGAATCGGAAGCAGATGGTCCTTGTGGCTGGCTCCCCCCAGCCCGAGCTGCCAGCCTGCCGTCTTCAGCAGGCTGCTGCTGGCAGCCTGTGACTGGAACGTAGTAGGACAGTGGCAAAAGAAATCAAATCTTTCCAATGAGCAGCGAGTTCTAATGAAATTTGACAGATCTGACATTCTATACCCAACATCTAGTTAGAATATATTAACCTTCTAGTTTTCCTAAGTGCCTCGTAGAAAGTTGTGAATATACTTGTCAGAGGGTTGCGCTGTGTTCATTCTCTCTCTCTCTCTCTCTCTCTTTTTCTTTTTTAACAAGGAGCAGAGAGTTAGGTCCAATCTCGGTTGACAGCGGGTAACAGAAAATCCAGAGGGAACAAAAGTCGAAGAATTTACAAATTGAAACAAGGCACAAGAACTGCCGCCGAAAAGAAAACTAAGTCTTTACAGGACACGCACATACACAACACACACACATACCTGTGCACATACACACACACGCACATGCTTAATCGTGGTCCCCACATACACACACACATACCTGTGCACATACACACACACGCACACGCTTAATCGTGGTCCCCATATACACACACACATACCTGTGCACACACACACACACACACACACGCTTAATCGTGGTCCCCAGGCAGATCACCGACGCGCATGGGACTGGCTGGACCCCTGGTACCTTCTTCAGTGCTGCCCTTTCCTGGTCTGTGGCACTTGCCTTTGCCATACGGTGAGGGAGCCATGCCGGGTAACGTGGGACACCAAAGTCTATGCAAGTTACCGCACTCACACCCGCCAGTGGTGTGTGCCAAGGCAGGGGACGTTGCCACTTTCCCCTGAGCAGGACAAATCTTTCACCAGCAAACATGGCGCCTCCCAGGCTGCGGAGAACTTGACCCGCTCACCCTTTCCTGTGGCTTCCTCCTCTCAGCCCAGAACCCGTGAGTGACCAAGCACCCATGGGAAGGCTCACGCGGGGAGGCTCTGAGCGCCACTGTGGTGTTTTCCATCTGATTGCCATTCAAGGAAAGACCTAGGTGTGAATAGTAGATAATCCCTCTTCAGTACGGGCTTTTCTTTTCCTTTTTTAATCTTACATACCCATCGCCCTAAACTGAACCTCTCCACAGCTTCAGCAACAGAGCACATTTCTAATTTCATCACTTCCAACATCCTGGTGATTCAGAGTCACCCATATTTGTTAAGCTGCCTGACATAAGACAGGTACAGTTTTCAAGGCTGAGTCCTTGCCCTTCCTGTGTAGCTCACGTCCTCCAGCAAGACCTCTCCCTTTCTGACCCTGACCTGCAAATGGAAAATAATCATACCGAGCCCTAGGGTGGAAAAGTCCACGTGACACATCTCAGCTACAAGCACCACAGAAGGGCCTGGCAAGTCACGCATCCTAGCAACTTCTCCCTTTCCTGGCTGAGGAGGCTGCGCCACGGTGGTGAGGCTCTGGATTCAGGATCCCCACTCTTGGTCCTCCTCTTTAACTCTGAAGCCCTAACAAGTCTCCCCACCTCCTGGAGTCCGCTTTCCTGGTGTAAGATGGGGCTAAGAAGAGGTCCCACCTCCTAAGAACCTACCTGGAAAAAACACAGAAAGAATTTGGAACGGCGCCTGGCCAAGAGGAAACACAGAGTATGTTAGTGGTGATTGTATGCTGCATTCAAAGTCAAGTTGCTCCGTGAGGGTTTCACATTTCCAAGGGTCTTGGAAACACAGATTAAAAAGGAGAAAAAAACTTAATTAGACATACTGAAGGATTTGCCATTTAATGGATGAATGAATGAATAAAAGATATATGTTCCTCAGAGACAGGTACTGTTAATGCAGTCCGTCCACACCAAGTACCAACGGGCCGCACAGACACGGGAGGCGACGGGGGGTCGAAGGAGCTGGAGCTCCCGGGACCCGGGGCCGGCTGGGCGGCAGTGTGGGGAGGCAGATGGTGAGCTAACTAACGGGGAAGAGCTCGGCCACGGCGAAAGAAAAGGGCTATGTGAGAAGGAGGCCATCACTGGGCTCTGCGCCGTCTTCTTCTGACCACCCGGGCACCGCCGGCTTTCCTGGCACTTGCGACTATTCAGGCAAGGAAGACACGGTCCCCTCACCCCCCAGAACTCGGGTCCAGAGGGAAGACCGCGTCCAGCAGCCCCGCAGCAGGTGCTCAGTGCCGCGGCGCTGGCAGCAAGCTCGGGTTACCACAGGAGGGTGGAGGGGGCTGGGCCAGAAAGGGGGGCAGAGGGCTCCCCTCCCAGGGGAGGGATAGCAACAAGCATCGTGGCACATCAGGGACTATGCACCAGGTCCACACTGCGTGCCTGGCTGTGACTACGTGGAGATGCACACACGCTTAGTAAATATTGTGGTCTGTTTCCCAGATTAATA
>PVJO010019003.1:0-35342 GCA_004026905.1 Hystrix cristata | reverse complement strand
CCGAGCTGAACCTGATGAACTTCTTTAATAAAGATTGATATCCTCTCCAAGGAGCCATTCAATCTGGTAACTATGAAAGGCCAACTTACATTATGGGTTGCATTTAAGTGTGCTGACTTATAAATCACTTTTGGATAAGGCAACTGCTGATGCTAACAAGCAGGTCTAAATCAGCCAGATAATAACCTTCTATAGTGGACGGACAAGGGCAAGGATACATTAATTCTCACAAATGTCGCCAGAAAGGAAGGAAAGGACGTCTCTGAATTCAACGACTTATTATTTTATGTGGCTTCCTGCAAGCACTCCACGTTCTACCAATAATTTAAGGGACTTACCGTGCAAAGTTGCAAAACAAAATAGTAGTAAAACAAAGATCTATGAGCTGTGAAAGGTCTATGTGAACGTATGAACTTTGCAAAGAGGAACTATGAAACCAGAAGAATAAAGAAAGTCATGCAAAGATTAGGCTACATGAGTGTTATGTTTCATAGGTTTGAAACTTAACTCTAGGGACAGAGCGTCCCAGGAACCAGAGAAAAGGGGGAAGCCACCAGGTACATTTTTCTCAGTTTCAGAAAAGAGGAAGCATCCATCTCCTTGAGAAGGAGGAAGTGCTCCTAGGAGTGGGGAATTCTAAAAGTGCTGTCTTTTGTGAGTGGACAGTATTTCCAATAACGCTGAGGCCCATGATTTTAAGTAAGGTCTATTAGGGTCCTGTAGACCCAAACTCCAGAGGACCTTATCGTTGCCCACACTCTCCAGGCCATTGCACCTGCCAGGGCTGTGCATTACCAGGTCTGGAGCGGCCCAAGGAAGAGTGTGCAGAGGATGGGTGACCTGACATTCCCCAGCTGTTCAAGAGCACCAACCATTGTTCCTTCGCTCCCAGCCTTGGAGGAATAAACCTGACCCCATAATTTAATCAAATGCATCCCTAGCTCTTCATGTGCATTTTCTAGAGTTTTGCCTATTTTAAAGTCCACCAATGACAAACGGAAACTAAGTTACCCTTCACCATAAATGGTCAAGAACATCTAGAAATACAGACACTCTCAGTAATCCCGTGTCTCCGAGGTCCCTGTACTGGAGATGCTGTCTGTGTTGAAATGCATCAAAATGGGGATGCACTCATAAAATAGAGCTGAGCCTGCTAAGCATGTCGGCGCACACCTGTGATCCCAGCACTCAAGAGGGAGGCTGAGCCAGGACAATTGCCAGAAGTTTAAGGCTGGCCTACATAGTGAGTTCAAGGCCAGCCTGAACTACATAGAGAGACCTTGTCTCAAAAACAATAAAGAAAGAAAGAAAGAAAGAAAGAAAGAAAGAAAGAAAGAAAGAAAGAAAGAAAGAAAGAGAGAGAGAGAGAGAGAGAGAGAAAGAAAGAAAGAAAGAAAGAAAGAAAGAAAGAAAGAAAGAAAGAAAGAAAGAGAAAGGAAGAGAGAGAGAGAGAAAGAGAGAGGGAGAGAGGGAGAGAAAGAAAAGGAAAAAAAAAAGAAAAGAAAAGAAGAAAAGAAAAGAATGAGGACCCACTATTCCCCTGGGGAGGGCAGGGGAGGGATGAGGAAGCAGTAGGCAGACGCCCAAGATGCCCATTGGTGTGGAGCTGGGCATGAGGAGGGACAGAAGTTCAGCTGGAAACCATGATTCTCGCCTTTCACTCTTTGTGTCATTGAAACCCAGCAGATTCCTAGAGGCTGGGATTTGGCCCTCAGAACTGAAGGAAGCCCTGCAATTTATTATTAGTCCAAAGGATCTTAACAGCGACTAGAAAATAAAACAAATAGTAGATATCGATGATGCCAAGAGTGCAGTGCATTGGCTTGGAGGAAATCTGAATCTGAACACACGAATATGTACCTTCCCATATTTAATAGAAGAAGGTTACAGTGTGTCCAATGTTTAGGTTGTTTCATGAATAAGGTGTCCTTTTGAAGCTGATGACTCACCAATAAGCCACCATAATCCCTTCTACCTGCTAAATCTATTGATGAGCAGAAGGGTGAAATCCTCAGCACTTTCTGGTTAGGCTGTAGGGCCACCTGACCGGAGCACGTGCAGAGGACCAAGGGAAAGAAAGGCGCAGGGCTGAGAATCGTGACTTTGGGACCTCCCCTTACAGAATGCCACAAAGCGGAGCTGACCTCCTGTGGGGGCGGAACTGAGGAAGGCCGACCCTCTAATCTGATCATAACACTTCATCTGCTACCAAATGTCACACACGAGCCTATGAGGCAGGAACAAGATGCTCACTGGGCACACAAAACCACCTACACAAAGGTGTCCTCGTCCATCCGGTCCACTGGAAGCTTCTTTCTCCAGTGACCTTGGCCTCAGCCACTCAGCATCGCACAGATGCAGAAGGTTGAGAAGAAAGGCCGGGGGCTGAGGAAGAGCTTCCAGCCTTCTTCCTTCGTCCGTCTGTTCTGCGGGTTCTGGGAAGCGTCTGATGGCCTGGTTTCCCAGCAAAAGGGCAGGGTGGTAGGAATGGACAGCCGTGAACCTGAGCCCTGGGAGAAATCACACAACATCAACATAATGTCCCTGAGCACTGCTGGGCAGGAGGCAATATCTAAATTAGCAGATCCCAGGTGGACCAGGGAAAGACACGCCCCTGGAGGACACCCTAGTAGCCATTTGTCAGAGGGCTAGGCACCCTTGAGCTGACTCTCCGAGATGCCCACCCCAGGGCTGCAGATGCAAATGGCACATTCAAGTGACGCACAGGTGTGAAAGACCTGGCACTCTTTCTGGTGGCTTCATTCCATAATTTCAAAAGATTTGAGAGAAATGAAAAATATTTCATTATAATTTTTTTTTTTAAAAACTGAAGAGTAGACGGGGAAGAGTTGGGTATAGAACATACATTACAGTGAGGTTTTCCTGACGAATATGCTGACTTCCGCAGAGCCGGGGAAGGCTTTGAAATCACAGCTGGCACTTAGAGGGAGGATGATGAGGACCGCTGGAGGAGAAGCCTTCGTTGGTGTGGTTTAGAGACACTTGTTTTTGAGGGATAGGCGTTGCATAATAATTGTATTGTTACTGAACATTAAAACAAACAAAGGAAGCATTCACAGAACTGGAAAATCTGTTCCATGTCATCCAGGTGACAGGGAGGGACAGCCACAGGGTGACTGTGCAGCCAACTGAAGGAGGAGATTGAGCCTTGTACCTGGATGGGCCAGCATCCTGAGCTCCTGCTGGGTGCTGGGCACTATCCTGTCCTGACGTGTCCCTGTGAGTGCTCATGTCCTCTAGCAGCTCCCACCATCACCCCACTTCACAGATGGGAAAGTCAGGGCACAGAGCAGGTAAGCAAACAAGTCAGGAATCAACCCAGTCTGACTGCAAAATCTGCTCTGCTAGCCTCTTCTCAGCTGCTTCTAGAAGGCCACAAGAAAAACCCATGCTGCATACTCCCCCAAAAGGTGACGACAAAGCCGGCTGGTGTGAGACGGAGCATCCCTACCATGTGGGCCTCCCTTTGTACACCAGAAGCCACCGAAGTTCCATAGATCCCTCGTTTCCATTTCATCTGATGAAGAACCTTCTGGGGTCACTAGATTCCAGCCCTGAGTAAACCTGGCAGAGCTGGGCTGGGCGCCACCGCTGCCTTGATGGGTGCAGAGTGTGTGCAGGGTTCAAATGCAACTGATAACAGCACAGAAAATGCGTGCTATAAGATAGATGAAGTGCTCTCCCTCGCCCCACCTGACCCCCCCCAGGCCATGTGCCTGGCACGCCTCATCCCGCACAGGCGTCCCACAAGCTCCGGCCCTCGGTGGAGCAGAAGGTCCCCCTGCTGCCCTGGCAAGAAGGCCGCCTTCACCATACGGCCTCAGGCCTCGGCCCTCGGCAGCGAAGTGCGTTTCTTCCGGCCTCAAGTGCAGAGCAAAGGGAGCCAGCAGGCCTCTGAGCACCTTCTGGGTTAGAGGCTAAAACTCTGGGCCACAACTCAGCCTGGCAGAGTGCATTCCTGTGGCTCACGGCTGTCCCAGAACAAAATAAGTCAGGCTCTGTCCCCCGCAGCTTTCTGTGACTCTGTGGCTGTGCTCTGCTGCCTTATGAGGATGGTCACCTGAAAGCCATGTGGCCCGAGAGTAAGACATTCTTATGTCCTTTTGGTAGGACTTCCGCGTCCTTTTTTGGTAGCAAACTGACCTCAGCACCGTGGGATGGCCCTTGTGTAAATGGCGACATCTAGTGGCTACAATTCACAGTGTGGGAGAGGCTGCCTGGTTACAAAACACTGTGGGCTGCCCTGAAAGACTTGGGGTGGGGACTAGAGGGGAAGCCTTCCAGCCAGGTAGTCAGGCAACCTCTAACCTGTGCCACCTGCCTGGGCCTTCAGAGCAGAGGTCTATTTGGAGCAGAGTTTGTTCAATCGCCCATTTACTCACTCAACACACAGTGAGATTAGATGTCTACCGGGCACAATGCACTGTGCTAAATCCCTGGCCTCGAAATGTGTACGTACCCCTTTGGGGCTCCTGTAGTTCAGAGGAGAACTAGGCCAGTTGCGATCGGTTAGAAACACTGTGACAAGAGCTGTCCACACCATGTTGCTGGAGGCTCCGGAAGAGGCGCATAAATGAATATTTGAGTAAGAGGAAGATGTGTCTAAACCACAGGTCTCGCACGGGCACCCGCATCTGGCATGCAGATGTGTTTTGTTTGGACTGCGACATGTTTTCAAAACCCTCAGTTACTTGCCAATGTTTAAACATCTGGGAATTTGGCATGAAAACTCAGATTTCAGCTTCTTTTGGAAAATGGGAAGACCTGACCACACTAGTTCCCTCTTCCTGCCAGGTGACATTCAGCCTGTCCTGAGGGTAAACATCTTTCCTAATACTTCTTCATAACAGCCAATAGTCTAATTATTCCAATGACGTTTTGGTAGATTTCACATGACTCTGGTACAGAACTCAAAATCACAACAGCATAGTCATTGAAAAATAAATCTACTGCTACTCTTACTCCACACCAACCAGTCCTCACATAGAAAAGCACCCACTTGCCAGTTAGACATTGTATGATTATGTTTCCCACACACACAGTTTACACCAAAATTAACTTTATCTATATTAAAATTGTAGATACGAAATACAAAACTGCAAACACATTAGAAGAAAATAGAGAGTTGTTGCTGATGAAGTCTTAAATAAATGTATTGGTTTAATGACAAGGGCATATTTAAAGTAAGATCAAAACCTGGACATCCCAAAAAGAAAAATTGACAGTTTTTTGGTACCAAGATGAGTACAAGTTGCCCTGAGAGATTCATGGTATTTGGTGCTGACTTGGAAAATAGAAAACAAAACAGAGGGATCTATACAATAAAGTAAAGCATTTGTGATAGAATGGTATCTCAGTCTGTTTTGCGCTGCTGTAGCAAATTACCAGAGACTGGGTAATTTATGAAAAGAATGTATTTCTTGCAGTTCTAGAAGACGTAGGGGCTGGCATGGTGAGGGCTCTCTTGCAGCATTGTGGCATGTGAAAAGCATCACATGGATGAGAGAGGGAGGAGGGAGGGGTCAAACCAGCAGCTTCAGGGTCTTTTCTAATTGGCACTAACCCACCTGTGATGTCAAGATGACACAGAAGCCCCATACGACCATTCCCTTCTCTCAGTACAGAACTCAGTACAGTACAGTACAGTACAG
Organism: Hystrix cristata; assembly: GCA_004026905.1. NCBI lineage: Eukaryota > Metazoa > Chordata > Mammalia > Rodentia > Hystricidae > Hystrix > Hystrix cristata. The sequence continues at coordinate 29,670 of PVJO010019003.1, read as the reverse complement.
TACAGAACTCTCAGTACAGCCGTAGACTAATGCAAGTGCGCTGAGTCCACCTGAGTTAGGCTATGTCAAGCTATGATTTTTAGGAGGTTAGATGCATTAAATGCATTTCGGACTTCTATTTCCAATGATGAGGGATTCATGAGACATTATCTCAGGGTAAGTGTAGGAGCACCTGTGGGTGTGTAACTACTTCCTCCACGTAATAGAGGCTTGATCACTTGGCGGAATCGGCTTATCAGGCCCAGAACTTGGAGACTAACGCTGTAAAATGCTGACGAGGCCTCGGCACTAGCACTCTCACGGCATTGTTGATGGAGATGTAAATTCTACAGCCACTTTAGAAAACAGTTAGCAACTTTTTTTATAAAATTGAATATATGCTTACGGTGTGACCCAGCAATCCCACTTATAAATATTTACCCAAGAGAAAGGAAAAGACTACATCAACACAAAGGTGTGTACACAATATTTGGAGCTTGGTTCATAACAGCCGGAACCTGGGGACAATGCGGATGTCCACCCACAGGGGGAGAAACAAATTCAGACAGAGCCACACTATGGATACTGCCCAGGACGCTGCGTGACATTCTCGGCAAATCTCTCTGCACCTGTAGGAGACAGCGAGGGCTCCCTGCTCTGGGAGAACCCCGCTGTGCAGGTGCAACCGGTCACGTTCCTTGGTCTCAATGTGCATTCTTCCTACCACATCTGCTCTCCCACGCTCAGCCTACTTTGAAGATGCTAGCTAGTGCGTACAGTGTGTTAGAACCTGTTTTCACCGTGGTAACCTCAGTTTTGTTCAACAGGATTCCCAGAGTGCCACTGTCCATGGAGCGCCAAACTAAGGTAAATAGCGTCGGAGAGACAGTAAGACGCACACCCAGTCCCAGGACACAGAGGTAGATGATTCTTTGGAAGAAGCAGTAAAAGTCCTATTGAGAACACTATTACATGCTACGGTAAACATTTCGGGTTTACTGTTGCCTGCTCGTACTCAATAAAAACAAGGAGCAGAACCATAAAAGCACAAGAACTTAATTAAAGTCTTCTGATATGCCATGTCTGCGGGTCCTCTGTAGCTCTCATTACCAGCAAGAAGGACACACAGTGAGAGCCAGCTCCCTATGATGTCACCGTCTGGAGACTGGGGCTCTGCTTCCGAGTTCCCTGCTGCTCATCATAAGCCATCGCGATGCCATCGGACATTAAATTCTGGTAAACATTTTTCTGTCTTCAGCATATGGCGGCATATCATGTAAATGATTCTAACTTCTCTTACAACATTTCTTTCAATTTGATTTATCATTGCTCTGCTCATGGATTTTGCAAGCTTTTATTCATCAAGTTGGGCCCCACGTATTCTCATAATCTGTAAGCTGGAGGTCTAATCGTGATTTGTCATCTGCAAGCAGATCAGGAGGATTTTGCTGAGGCGGTACCAAGGTGCCTTCATAAATGTGCATTCTCTGCTTGGCCCTCCGTGCGTGTGCTTGCGGTGAGGAGCACACTGGAGCGAGGTTGCAGTGTCTCACTGCAAGACAGAAAACCCAAATGGCCCTCAGGCCTGAGAATGCGAAAGGACCGGGTAGTGGCCTGCTTGATGTCCTGAGTGTATGAGGGGGGCTCTTCAGAAACAGACCACTATGAGAAACAGGCAGGAAGACATAAGGAGATTATCACGAGGAGTCAGCTCACATCATGAGGGAGTGTGGAAGTCCCAAGATCCGCAGCTAGCAAGCCAGACACTCAAGGCATGGCTGAAGGCCTTGGAACCCAGACAGCCAATGGTGTAAGTTCCACTGCAGGAGCTGCTAAGTGCAGGACCTAAGAAAAACCACTGTCTCCTATGGGCACAAACCAATATTTCAGCTCAAGCAGCTAGACAGGCAGAATTCTCTTTTATTTGAGGGGAGGTCAGATTGTTTGCCCCACCCATGTCGTGAGAACAATCAAATGGTAACCAAATCTTAAAGTGTTTGACCAAGTATCCGGGTACTCTGTGGCCCAGTTAGGGTAAAGCATACAATAAGCCATCACACCAAGGTAACTAGCCTCAAGCTGTCCAGTCCAGTCTATGGTTCTAGATTGTTTGCGCTACTCTTACGAGGTTCCACATGACTGACTTTCATCACATACTTTGAGAACTGTACAAATGTACAATTTAGTGAGACTTATCTAATTAATCAGGGAACAGGCAAAGTCAGTGAGGGGTGAACCTTGACATACCATCAATGGTGGCCAATGAAGCATCAGGCCTCACCATGAGGCCACCAGTGAGTCCAAGAAGCATGAGACCTTAGGAAGGGGTCACCAGGAGTTCAAGCCTGCCGTCCTTTGTCAGTGCTATGAACAATTTTGGCACTTTCCCTAGGTCACCTTAGCCATCCATGGCCCACAGATGTCTTGCATGTTGGCAAATGACTTGATTCGACAGTGACCCCAGGAAGACCCAGTAGAGTCTAGATGGTCTCAACCACTGTACCTGTTAAAAGTCAATCCACACCCATCAATGCTATGTTACCAAGACCCTCCCCCGAGGGCCATGTCTTCTTGGAGCGTCCACTTGGGAATTGGGAATATGCTGAGATTTCTAATATCGGGCCTTCTAGTCCTCAAGACACTGGAAGGATTTGGTTTGCATAAGAAGAACAAAAAAACAAAATCCAAGAGAAAGAAAAGCAGCTTTTGCTGAGGGTAGAGTAGTTGGGGTGGCTTGGGAAAGAGGTGCACTGGATCACAGGACAGATTTCTATACTAAGAAGCAAGAACCCCAACCATCTTCAGAGAAGGTGTGGAGCTAGGGCGAGTGTTGGACATGCCCCAGGTGCGGTAGTGCTGTACGATGCCCCACAGACCCTGTGGAAGTAGCTCTTCCAGGCCACTGTCTACCGCAAACACCTCAGTATGTCCTCTACCTGTCCCCTTTGCCACCCACCCCTTTTCCTTCCCCTTCCTTAGGCTTTAAATGGAAATAATCCATTATTCAACCTCCAAACTCAGTACTGACGGAGTATTTACTAGTGCCAGGTGCTCTGTGTGTGTATTTTTAAGTAACAAACACCTGCTGTGGCTTCTAGTCTTCTTTCCATTTCACAGATGATAAAACTTGGGCTCTGGGGGATCAGCCAGGACCCAGGGTCACACGGCAGGTGGGAATGCTCACTCTGGAAAGCTAGTGGCAAACCCGTCACCTTGGGCTCCTGAGCCTTTCATCATACATCTTTGAATTGTGACCTAGTTAATCTCTGTTCAGACTTAAACATCACAAGACCTGAAGTGTGTGATTTAAAGCAAACTTTATGAGAAACCTCAGGACATTTGAAAAGATGAAGCTCTCCTTCTCCGTGTTTCTCAGCTTCTTGGTTAGAAGAAAGGTCTCTGTGGCATTTTTATTTGGGTCCTAGAATACAAACTTAAATTGCTGTTTTAGATTCTAAGAAGGTAATGTAGGTCTTGAGTCCAGCTTCTTTGTACCTCTATTCCAAATCGCATGACTGGAAAGAAATGTGATTTAATCACCCTAAAAGCCGGTGGGAAGGGTGGTGGGGTTGGAGGGAGTTCAGCTCAGCCAAGCTTCACAAAAGCAATTTCACTCGCATTGCACGAGCGGGCACATAAATGATCCTGTTGTGACAGGAATGCTACTTTCATTGCACACCCGTCGACCTCCGGATGACCCGGCTGGCATCCTCTGCCATTTCCCTGGGGTGGGTGGACCCTATAGATGGTGTCCCCTCCAGTTCTCTGTAATGTTGACCTAAGGGCTAAGTGTCCTCAGGTCAACAGATACACCAGCAGGCGCTAAGGTCCCCTTTGCCACGGGTGACCCCAGAATATTCCTGTCACCTGCACCCACCTGTTGGGTGCCCCAACTCCACCCCGACTCCACCCCGATACAGCAGGCATGAAGAACAGGGAAATGCTAGGCTGCATCCAGCCCACTTTACCAAGTGCTGGCTCTGGAGAATGATCATCCCCTCCCTGTCAGAGCTGCGGCCACAGATGCAGAAGCCCAGTGCCATGACCAGCATACCATACATGTTTTTTAAAAAAATAATAATATCCTGGAATCTCTCTCTCCTCTCTGTTTCCTCAAACCCCCGAGATTTTAAATTTCTGAGACTTAAAGTCTGAATGAAGTTCCCTTCTCCTCAAAGTCTCTCTGACTTCTCAGACAGTAATATTGACCTTCACATCTTACAATCTCACAGGGCTCCATGACCAGTGTCCAGGGCTGCCAGTGGGACACGGCTGCTCTGGGTCATCACCTTAGCCTCGAGCAGCACCTAACAAAGCAGGGTGGTGTGCAGGGGCAGGGGGAGTGGAGGGAAGCGCTGAGCTTACAGTCCAGGCCCAGGCTGGCCAGGTAGCCAGTGTCCCCAAGAAGGGTCAGAGGCTATTTCTGTCTCACCCTCTTTCTTCAGACTTGTTCCTAACAACATAACCCAAGCCACTCCAGGCCCTGGCTTTATCGGTAAGTAAGCTAGCCCCACACACCGAGGCCCTTCCTCTTCCAGGTCTGGGATCCCTGATCACCTGCACAGGGCGAGTGAGGGTGCCTCACCTGCAAGCCAGATGACCTGCATCGAGGCCTCCTACCCTCCCTCCGAGTGAACGGGCGTGCCGTCCTTCTTCCATCCACCCTCCCGAATCTGGAATCTCTCCCCAGTCAGGCTCTGAGCCAGAGACTCCCATCACCCAGCCGCCAGCAGGACCAGGCCCAGGGCCATCTGACGAAACACTGATGAGGAAGGATTGAAGTCTGGCTCCACCCGGCCCTTTCCGTGCTATCTTCAGCCAAAGGCCTGGAGGCTTTCCTTGCTGGGCCAGGCAGTGCTAAACAACAACACCAACTCCCCTTCCTGTTAGGCTCCCGCCCCCGCCTCTGGCCGCTGTGTCAAAGGACAGACCCAGTTAGGTCTGGGCAGCCCTTGCCATTAGGCTTCCCGTAGTGGGACACAGCCAGACCGCCGCTTCCTGTAACTCAGGTCGGAACCGTCCCAGGGAAGGGTGAGAAAAGGCGGAGGGAGGACCGGAGTCCTCTTCGGGCTGGAGAGAAAAAAAAAAAGATGTAACTATTTTCATATTGATTACATGTTGACATGTTGAATTGATAATATTTTGAATTGATTAGGCTAAATAAAGTACCTTATAATATTAAATTCACCTGCTTCGTTTTACTTTTTTTGTACTGCAGCTTCTAGAAAATTTTAAGCAACTTACGTGGCTCTGCGGCTAACATTGAGTTTCTGTTAGACAGCACTATTTTAGCTGATTGGAGGCTTTCCCTACTGAAGAGCTCACATTTTCCTTAAACAGCAAGACTTCCAGCCATCTGTGCGGAACCTCGTCTGGCTTTATTCCCCAGAAACCACCCTGAGACTCATCTTGTGGGTAAACAAGGCTGGCACTACATGAGCTTGCTTCCTGGAAGCAGCTAATAGGAGTTTTTGTTATAAATGGTAAAGAAAGCAATTCCCTAATCCTTTCTCTTTTGGGGAGCTCGAACTCAGGGCTTTGAGCTTGCTAGGCAAGTGCTCTACTACTTAGCTAAATCCCCAAGCACCCTAATCCTTTCTCTATATCTACTAATATAGATTGGTTTAGAAGATTAGTTTATTTGATTTTGAAAGGAAAAAATCTGGCTCTGGTCGAGTTTCAGAGGACAAAATAAACAGTCATGCAGGCAAAGCAGCCTTGAAAGTAACAGTGTTGAGAATCAGGGCGAAAAGACACAACCTAGCCTAGATGCAGGGTGGTTATGGGGGGACGAGCAACCCAAGGCAGAGTGACCAGGATGGCCAGCAGGGACTGAAGCAGCAAGTGGAAAAGATTCATAACAAAAGCCATTGCCTCCTCTATACATCGGCCTCACCAGCAGCATGGAAGGGCCTTGAACAGCCACTGACTGGTAGAAATCTTTTCCCAGCTTCATCTGCAAATGCTCCCTGCATTCCACAGCTGTTCTGAGCATAAATGGGATAATACGGAGGAAGAGCCCTGGACAAAGTAAATGCTCAGTGAATAGTATCAGCCACGGTGCATCTTTCCTCCACCACCCTCAGGCAAGTACTGTATGCGGCTGGACCTGCATGTGCTCTTTAGAGCTACCTAAGAGTGAGGCCCATGCTTGCAAAAAATGAAAAAAGTGGACAACAAATTTAACTAGATGGCCAGTATGTAAAATTCAAATGCAAATCTGTTTGCAAACTGTATACATTCAAATTGCTAATGTTTTCTAATCAAAAAGTGTAATTTTATCTTTAAAATATTCAGGAACATTAAAAGCATGTGCTTCAGGGAGCCATGAACAGCAGGGGATGTTCCCACCATACGCACTGACCAGGAGCGCTCCGCAAAGGCTGACTGGGAGGAAGCCAGTACTACTGTTAAAAGTCTCAGGTGACCCGGATGGCACTGTCTTCTTCCTCATGGAAGGCTTAAATCTTCTGGTCAAAGCTGCTCATCTGTTTGCACTTTAGGTGTATAAGTTACATGCAGAAGACCGGAAGTAGGACGAGTCGTTCACTCATTCAGAGAACCGTGTTCTGCTCTGGCTCTGCGATGGGTGCTGACGCAAAATCAACAGTGTGAGTAGCAAAGAGCTCTGGGTCATCTCGGAAGAGCGTAGGGAAGGCCATGAGGCTCAGAGGGGTAGGGGGTGTGCTTGACCATCAGGAAAACCCTCCATGGGATCAGAGGTGAAGTCACGCTGGAATTGGCTGTTACAGGTCTGTGTGGTGGAAAAGGCGAGAGCTGAGGGAAGGGAGCAACAGGGAGGCAGGGCAGGTAGACATGGAGCTCTTGTGAGTGCATTGGGTATGGGAGGTTGGGTGGGAGATGTGGGAGATGGGACTGGGGAGCCGAGGGGGAGGCTGGGGGATGCCCAGCTGTATGGGTCCTGCTGCGGAGTGTGGGACTTAGCTTTAAAGCCATACAGGAACCGCAGGAGGAATTTTACTCCAGTTGGGTCGTGGAAGATGGATCGCAGACCAAAGCAAAGAGTATTTTAATAATCCAGGGAAAAGACAGCACTGGGGAGGGAGAAGGAGAGCAGCAAATACTCAGCGGAGAACTGGGGAGGGGAAGCCTGCAACACACGGTCCCCTGGTGGCTTCAGAGGTGGAGGAAAGGGAGAAAGGCAAGTGCCCCAGGTTTCTGACTGGGGCGAGGAGATAGCATCACTCTGCGCCCCAGGAAATAGATTTTATGGGAGACTAAGTGTGATTTGGCATGTGGCAAGCCTGAGCTGCCTGAGTGACATCAAGGCAGAGAGATCTGGGGGCAGCAAGTTTGAACTTAGAGGGAAGCCAGAGGTGGGGATACAAATGTCAGGTCATCGTCGTGCAGGGAGAAGGTGGAGCCTCAGTCTTAGCGGAAACCACCAGAGGGTGAGAAGGGCTGAGATGCAGGTACCCAAGGAAGGGTGCATTTGTGGAGGGAGGAAGCATCAGAAAGCTCCATGTCATGGACCTGATTTAGACACAAGAGGATTCATGGAAGAAGAAAATAAAAGCCTTTAGCACCCTATTTCAGAGCTATTTCACTGAAATGGTGGGCACAGAAAGGGAGAGTTGAGTGTTTAAACCATAGTTAGGAAAAGTGTGGTGGGCTAAGTGTCCAGAGAACAAGAGATGTCCAAAATAAGAGGCCTTTTGGAGAATCTTTTGGGGAAGGGAAGGGAAGGGAAGGGAAGGGAGGGGAAGGGAAAGAAAGAGAATAGAAGGAAAGGGAAAGGGAGGGAGGGAGAGATTGGAGAAGGGAAAAAAGACATGGACTGGGGGAGGTTTCAAAGATCGGAGGGACCTGAATATTGGTATAGCACATGGGAATGAAGTACTGTAGTTGATGGAGAAAAGAATGAGACAATAAAAACAGAAATAAGTTGGACTGAGTTCCTGAAGGGGCACATAGAGGGGGACACTAGAGGTGGGACCAGCGGTCCCAAGAGAAAGGCCGCCTGCGTGAGGGCGGAGGAAGAGAGGGCCGTGGCTTCCCCTCACTGTCCATGAGTTCTGTGTGGCTGGTGAGGCAGGGCCCCCGGGGACCAATGGAGGGGGAGGGGGAGGTGCGAAAGGGACGCGGGAAAGACAACATGGCCCCTTCCCGGATGGCAGGAGACAAATCCTGTAAAGCTACAAGGACATTCTGTTAGGAAGGAAACCGGAATGTGTTCTGGCCACAGCCCCTGGGGAGGGTGCTACTCGGAAGAGACAACCAACTTCCTTGGAACCTTTTTGCCTGTTATTTCTTCACACTTTTGTCTTCATTTTAATTAAATTGGCCTTTATTCTTGTGCGTACTCAGGGAACTCGGGGACAAGGCTGTCACGGCACGCAGAGCAGCTCCACACCTCCCCGTGGCCCGCTGCCTGCCCGGGGACAGGGCTGCTGGGGATGAGGGTGACAGGAAGTTGGGGCCGACTGTGATCTGCAGAAATTCAAGGACCTTGTGCAGGGGCGAGGTGCCTGCTCTGCGCAACAGAACATCGTGGCAGAAACCCCCGACCAGAAAGCCACCCTCAAGCCTTGGAGACCATGTCGTGGGGCCAGCCGAGATGCTATCTGGACTTGTGGGACTCAGAGAAGAGACGGTTTGGGAACAATTTGGCCAGGGAGACAATAGGATTATTTATTTCCTGGCACAGGAATGAATGAATCTTTCTTCCAAATGCAAAGCAGGCATTAAATCCAAGGACAATACGTGGCCGTGGCGAGGCCAGCATTCAAGTAATAAGCACAAGCTTTCTCTGTGCACACAGTGAAAACAGCCCCATGGGGCTTCAAAGAGACATGTGGATTTCTTTTTCTCTTCTTAAATAAACAAAATTAAGACAGAACAAGAACTTCCTACAGCTGTGATCTCCAGGATTTCTCTGTACCCTGTTCCAAACCTGGCCCGACCCGAGGAGCCCGCGTCTCTTCTGGCTTAAAGCAGGCACGTACGCAGCACCCTGAGGCTGACCTTGAACCCATCCGGGCATCACCGTTAATATCAAGGCCGGACTATTCGCCAACGACTCACGGCCTTTCCGAACACTTTGCACCTCACAGCCTGGCACCTTTGCAGATAAACACGCATTTCTTCGAATAGGCCCCCATAGTTCACACGTGTTTACAAAGAAATGAAGTCGAGAGGGTCAGAGAGTTTGCGCTGCAGAAGTGGTCCCTGGGTACTCAGGATAACAAGCTCCTCAGTGCATGTTTTAGTCAGCTTTGGTTTCTAGAAATCTGACCTCTGACCAGAAAGCAGCATCCAGGGCTCCTCTAGCTCAGCTTTCAGCTCCTGACGAAGTTTCCTGTTGAAAACAAGTGTGGAAGCTGGTCAGGAGTAGACCTAGAGCCAGCCCCTGGGATCCCCACTTCCTGCCCAGAGGACACAGTGCCAGCCCCATAGAAAGTCTGTCTCTGGAGAGGCGGCAGGGCTCTTTGTATAGTCACCTCTTGCTACTTCCCAGAAATCCCCTGGGGTTCGGAAACCACAAATTGAACCCCCACCACCACATCACATGATTCTCTCCACCCACAGACACCCCCCTTGAGCCCTTGGTTTACAGATTCCCACCAGGTCAAGTCAAGGACATTTGGTCACACACGCAATTATGAAAACAAAACACATAGGGCCAGTCATGCGGCAGGCTCAGGGATTAAAAATTCTGTTAATTCCATGTGGGCTTTCACATGGGACAGTTTCCTTTTGATGGAGAGCTGTCCTTTTCCCTGGGCAAGACCAAAGCATAACTAATCCTTCAGACCAGACAACCGAAATTCAGTTCTGCGCAGGTCTCTTCCTCAGGCCTAGCATTTGCTAAGCATAAGAAAGGTCAAAGAAATCCAAAACTAGGTCCAGATCTCAGCAAACTCACAAACCAAACAAAAGACAAGATATACACACGCCCGTGAAATAATTCATTGACCACCCATGAAGTCAACATATCTTAATTAACAACCTCTCTTACGCCGGGCACGGGAGAAGATGCTAGAGAGTAATGAATAAGTGAGTCCTGGTCCTGCCCTCAGATGTGGGCACAGACGCATCAGTACACACATGCTGTCCTGCTAGAGTAAGTCTGGGCTTGTGGTGGCAGGAGTTGCTAGAGGAAGAAATAACTTGTGTATCCAAAAAATACTGTAGAAATTCATCATGGAATTAACAAGTAGGTACATTAGAAAGCAGGCAGGACTATGTGGAAAGATGGGAATCTGGCTTTTGTCTTTATTTTTAAAATTTTATTGTGGTAAGAATCGTTACCAAGAGGTTTCCCTCATAATATATATGTCAAGTACAGGGTCATTATCTGTAGGTGCAAGACCATGCAGGGCTGTAGAGCTGATTCCCTTTATAACTGAAACTCCCGTAGTCCCTGGACACCACCATCCTCTTACTGGTTTCCATGAAGCTGAGCATTCTGGATGCCTTGTGAAAGGGAAACCGTACTGTATTTGTCCTTCTGCAACCGGCTTGTTTCACTTAGCACAACGTTTCCCAGGCTTATCCATGTTACTGCACACTGGAGAATTTCTTCTTTCTTAAAACTAAGTGAGATTTCACTGTGTGGATAAGCACATTAAATTTTTTTGTCCATGGGTGGATATTTGGTTGCTACAACATTTTGGCTACTGTGAATGGTGCTGTAATTAACACCGGCATGCAGACCTTTCTTTGGAGAGGTAAGATTCAGTGTGAATCTTAAAGCACAGTTAGGAATTGGACAAGAGAAAAGAGGTGAAGCCATTCTAAAAAGAACTACCACCTGAGAGGTGTTTCCAAGGCACTGATGATCGGGGAGCATCCCCGGATGGGGAAGGGACTGTCACTCCCGGGATGAATCACTGCACACACTTGTGGCTCTTCACAGCGCAGTAATGTGCCCCCCCCCCGCCCGCCGCACTTCAGTGCTTGGCCACAAAATCAGTGAAGCAATGATTACAATACGATATTGACAGATACCTAATGTGTCCAGGACTGTTCATCATTTTCTATATACCCTTGAGTCATCATTAACCTGAGACCCGGTTGCCTCTTTAGCAACAGAAGCCACTTGATAGGACTGCTCTGAGGGCTGAGTTATGCATTAAATATACTTAAAACAGTACCTGACACATTGTATGTGCTCAATTAAGTTATCATTAAATAGAGAAAAAGCCCTGAGGATATAATGACAGTGGCTGGCCCTTACTGAGGGCTCTCTGTGAGCCAGGGAATGCCCTAAAGCTCTGTAATATTAAATAATTTTATGACTGCCCTGATATTAACAAGGTGTCTCTGGGCAGTGGAGGCCTCACCAGAGGTCAGGGAAACCTCTCCCTGACTTTGAGCAATCTCTTTCCATCTGAGGCCAGGAGCAGAGCCTGAGACGGGGTTCTAGTACATGGATCTACAGGGGTGGGGGGCTCTAGTACATGGATCTACGGGGGGAGCTCTTCAGAGAAAGGGGGAGTGTGACGGAGAGAAGGCAGGAAGGGGACTGGATGGGGATGTAGGCTCACCCGAGCTCTGTGTCAGCCCAGCTTCTCAGGGAGCTCTGCCCTGCGAACCATGCTACAGAAGTGTTTCTGCTTGAGGCAGGGACCGTATTTATACCCATCACCCATGGGTCTCAGGCAACCCCCAGGGCAGGAGCACAGAGTGAATCTCTGTAACTCCAATTAACCCAGGCAAATCTCTGAGGGAGAAAAGAGCAGATGTCGTGGTTCGCAGCCCACACCCACCCAGGTGACCGTGGCTACCTGGTCTCCATAAAGGGACCTGGGGCTGTTCAGTAAACCCCCCTAAGCCTAGTGGCTGAGATCAGAAACATTTGTTTTCCTTATATATCACCACTTGAGCAAAGCTAGGCTGAAACACTTAGTTTCCATCTCACATGGTATTAGTAGGAGCCTGAAACCAGGGAGACCAGATACCAAGACTACTTTTCAGGAATAAAGTTCCCTGAGTTAAGAAGTGGTTATCTTTTTAAAATCTTTTATTGTCTTTAATTAGAAATTAACATATGCTGTTATATTACCTCAATGTTCAGTGCATATAACACAATCCCTATCTTTTTTTAGATACAATTTTAACTAAAAATTTTAAAATTTAAAACATTTAAAAATTCAAATAATACAGCATAAAATTATATATAGTGAAAAATCTACTTTCTACCTCTGTCATCTGCCAAGTTCTCACCACTTTTCTTAGTATACATTTCTAGAACCTTGTGGCTATCAAGGAAATAAAAATATATGTTTTCCTTTCTGTCTTCCTTTCATACAAAAGGCAGCTTATTTTCACATTGGCTACACCTTTCCTTGTTACTTTGTTACTGGGAGATGTTTCTAGAGGGCTTCGAATGTATCTGCCATGTATGGAAAATTAGCTCACTCTCCATACAGCCACAGACCAGCACGACACAATGTCTGGTCAAACTTCTGTAGTTTGACAAGACTGATTGTTGAAAAATAATATCTTCGTGCCATTTCCATTTATAATTCTCTTACTCTGAATGATTATGAGCATGATTTTATATATTTAAAGATCATTTGAATTCCCTTTTTTATGAGCTGAACGTTGTTTTCCTGTATCCACTTATTTCTGTTGGATTTTTGGTCTTTTCAAAAATGTGTTTTTAGGAGCCTTTTTATGCTTTGGAAAAATTACCCTTTTGAAACAATGTTTTGAGGAACATTGTTTTTCTGAACCCCAATTTTGTTCAAGTATTAGACTCCTTAAAACATCCTGATATACATATTTACTGTAGAAAACCTGAAAAATAGATTAATCGGAACCATCCCACACAACAGATCAACAGTTGATTTAAGCAGAACATTTTTCTTGCTCCATTTCTTCAAGGACACAGGTGGGGGGAAGAAGGGATTGTTTACTGTGCGCCTGCTGTATGCACTTTATTACCATGATTCCATTTATAATCCTCACTGCAGCGCCACAAAGAAACTTGAAGCTCAGGTGGCTGGAGCACTGGCCCAAGTCACACAGCTGTCGGGTCCCTGAGGAGAAGGATGTCAGGGCCCTGATGTTCTTTCCGGTCCCCTCCTCCCATCCCCTGCCACCTGTATCTTCAGAGTAAACTGTGCACCATCGAAGGCCTTTGACATTTGAGAAACGGGCCCCAGGGCAGGACGATGGCGACCCCAGTGCAGGTGGCTAGGACCTCCTTGTGGTTTTGAAGATTACGGCGACCGGCTCACTCTCAGTCCTAGAAATTTTCTCGGGTCTGGAGCCATCATGTATCAGGAGGTGGCGCCCAGCTGCCTGCCACTGGCTGCTGGCCCCGTGCAGACGGCCCCAGCCATTTGTCAGCGTCCCCAGGGCGCCTGCTTCTTTTAAAATCCTGGCAGTGAGCCCCATCCTCTGCGAACTGCACCAGCCAGGCAAGGCTGATGAAATCCTACTGCTGCTTCTGCTAATTCCACAGCCCTGCGGCCAGGAGGGCCTGAGACAGAGCAGGGCACATCCCAAAGCTCAGACAATGGCAGGAGGCTCCGCTGATTTCTTGACGTGGGTAAACATTTCGGTCAGATTTCAACATGCGGCACAGGCAAGGCTTTCTCCTGGGCCTGAAGAGAACATTAGGACGCGAATGGACATCCGTCTTCCTCTAATTCTGTGTTTCCAGCTGTCTTTGAGGAGCCTGGATGGTGAAGGAGGACTCCTCAGCGACCCACGCGGGGTCTGCAAAGCTGAGCGGGCACAAGCCTCAGTTTCCCATGCTGAGTCCGCTGGGGCAGCTGTAACAGTGTACGGTAAACCGGGAAGCTGTTGAGGCACAAGTATTTCTCCCAACACCAGAAGCTGAGTGGGCCAAGCTCAAGGGCTAGTGAGAGCTGCTTTCTGGCCCACAGCAACTTCCTGCCGTGTGCCCCATGATAGAAGAGGGCCTCTTCCTTGGGACACAAAACCCACTCATGGGGCTCCTCCCCAGAACCGAATCACCTCCCAAAGACTCCACCTTCTAATACCATTGCCTTGGGGGTAGGATTTCAACACGTGAATTGCGGGGGAGCCTAAACATTCAGACCAGAGAATACACTACAAATTCAAAAAGACCAGCCCTGCTTCTTCCTATGGCTTCCACGTAAGATTTATTTGGAAAGGGCGCTCCTGGCAAAAAGTCTGAAAACCACTTCGTTTTCCAGGTGTAGAAACTAAGGCCAGGATCCCATGAGCAGTCAGGAGCAAGGCTAGGACTCCTGTCTTCTCTGTACCTAGCCCTTAGAAGTCTGCAGCTAGCTACCCTCCAGGCTCCTCTTTGAATCTGCTCATCCTGAATTAGGCCTTGCCCTAGGTTCAGGTGCCAGCTTTCCCTGGTGCCCCCCCCAATCCCAGCGCACCCTGCCCAGAGCCACTGGAAATGGCATCCCACAGGATCTTATCAGTGTCTCCTGTATTTTAAACCAAATGGAAACATTATTGCAAGCTCTACAATGGTAACAAAGAGCCAAACAGCAACAACAGTAACAAAATGTATCTATACACAAAGCCCTGCGGCCCCCATTTGCTCACCAGCTCAGTGTGGGCAGCCCTCACTGGCCCATCCCGGGGTGCCTGCGACACAGACCCAGGACCCGGGGCTGACGGATGACAGCCCAGTCCTTGTTGCCCAGTAACACAGGGTTGTAAAACAAACAAAGAGCCACAGCCTGCCTTGATGAAAAATGGTGTTATTTTATTCACTGTGGATTTTTAGATGAATTTAGAGTTTTACAAATATTTATCTTAATTACTGAAGGGTTATATTTACGTTATGTCCTTACTCGTCGGATTTCAGGATCCAGTGATATAACAGCCCACACAGTCAGCCAGTACTGCACCCTTATGTCTGCCCTAGACTGGAGGTCAAGTTGACCAGTGTCCAAGGATGTGATCGATCACGATACGTTGTGGGATTTCCTCAGACACCCAGAAGGAGGAGGCAGAGGAAGCTTCTGTGGAACTGACAGAGTGGAGGGCCCTGAGGTGGGACAGCCAGAGAAGGGAGGGAATCCCCACATCCCTCCCATACCCTGCCCTGCACACCGCTTCATCTGGACCCTGCAGAACAGACCAGTGAATATTTGAAAACAAATGCCCAGATCCACGCCGTTACTTTATCGTTTCTCCCAGCCCTGCTCTGAATCAGGAGCCCTTTCCCAAGCCATCATCCCTCCGGGAAAGGCATGCTCACCCGCTCTGGGAGCTGAGTCAGAACCCGGCCAGACGAGGTTACCTTTCAGACCAAGTTGGGCACGACGACTCCAGAAAACCACTGGAAGGAGTTTCTAATAAGCTTCCACATGGTTTGGAGTGCACTATTAATTTGTATCCCTCAAACTCCTCCAGTCTTTGCAATTTCTTGTCTAAACAAAATTAATGTGGAATTTGTGGCCAGCACAGTATGGCCTTCTGGGTACCTCCATGCCCTCCTGGCTATCAGTGGTGAAGCAGCCAAGGCTGGCTTGAAAATTGTGTCCCGAGGGAGTGTGTGACTAAACTAGGGAGAGACTGCAGCCAGGTTTCAACACTCCCTCTGCTTCGGGACGCACCTGGACAGGTGCAGAACACCAGTTGAAAAAAAGACGGCTGTGATATTGCTTGGTCTTTTCCCTCCTTCCGAAGTAGTTCGGCAGTTAGCAACACTCTTAGCCACTTGTTTACGCAGAGTAGTTCCAAAGTGCCGGGAACGGTGGGCCTGGCTGGTGACTCTCCCCCTCAGCCTCGCCGGGCACCTGCAGCAGAGAGCAGTCTCACACCTGATATTCCTTGTGTATTTCCAATCGTTCCACCCAGCCACCCTGCCCTTTTTTATGTACACGCCACCAGCCTTGTTCGTGTCCCTGAACCAGGATGCCCCTCCCAAGTTCCGTTTCCTTTCTTCTTGTTCTCATTAAGGTAGTTAGGGTCATGTCTCCTGGGAGACACTGGAGCTGTTCACACCTGGATTCGGCTGTCCTTTCATTCTGTGGTTTTAAACTGAGACTGCTATTGGTTGGGCCTAAAAGTCTGCAGTAGAAATGCATCCAAAGGGTACAAATCAAATGAAGCTGATATTCACTTTATTTATTTATTTATTTATTTATTTATTTATTTATTTATTTATTTATTTTTACTTTTTAGCCATATGTATCTGCAGGATTATAATATACATTCTTAACTTTTCACAACCAGCTTGGAGTTAATATTGTATGACTTTGTCTTAAATTTAATAGCCCGTGACATTATGCTATGGTTCTAATGTTTATCAGATCTACACACATATAAATCCCATATTACATTCTTATAATTTTTGCTCTTCCTTACAGACATATTAGGTCTTCCTGTTTCTTCACATACCAATTAATTTTGGATTATGTTGCAGACATTGTGAAAAATATCTTTATAGAAACTTTGGATTCTGTTATGTTCCTTTGAAGAGTATTGACTTTTTTGTTTTGTTTTGTTTTGTTTTGTTTGAGGCAGCACCCTGTGCACATGCGGTTCAGAGGTCAGTCAGAGATTCAGACAATTTATAAATAGATTTCCTCTGATTCCTTCTTTTTCAGGATTTTCTCCTTGTTTTCCAGAAGCTTTGGTCACTCTGAATTCTGTCCTTTGGTTCTAGAGACCAGTAAGACATCATTTTTCACTGGTTTAATTCACCCCACAGAGTACAGAATGGAACTTGCCCTCATGCAGAAAGCTGAAAACAACTTTGAAAAAAGAAATATAAAAAGACAAATGTACCCAGCGCTACTCACATTGAATCAACTCTCCTCCAATCCCTTGTGTTTTTCTGTCCTTTCTCATGCCTGCAGGTAACTGACTTTTAAAAGTAATTTTGTTCATCATTTCTGGTCTCATCTTTGTGAGTGTTGGCTCAATAGAAACTACTTGACCAGCCTGAAGTAGAAGTCTCTCAGACGATGTTGGTGAGATATTTCTTCCAGTGTGCAGGGGTGTGCAGGGGAAGAAGCTAAAGTTTTATGGACAACCTGGTCATATTTTCAGCTTCATAAATACGTGCCTTCTAAATTCTAGGCTCTGTGTCAGTTTATGAGAATACAAACATAAATGTAGTCTACCAATTCTGCTTTTGAAGTAGGTGACACTTTCCTTCCAAGACAAGAAGGCTATAAAATTGTCTCTTCCTTCTTTCTTGCAAAAATAAGCTGCCTATTGGCTTTAGCCCGGAAAAGAAAGGGTTAAAATCACCCCCCCCACACACACATGCTCCCATCTGGGCCGGTGGCGTCCTTACTCTACTTCATTCTACTGCCACACCAGCCTCCATGATACAAGGGTGTTTGTCCTCACCCTCCAGCCCAGAAAGGTTCAGTCATTTGCCTGAAGTGACACGGCTAGTTAAGGGAGGAAATAAATGTCAAACTCAGTGGCTCTAAACCTTGCTTCCTTTCTATTTCCACTGGTCAAACTTGGAAATGTCTTGTCTCTACCTCTCCCTTCCTTTCTAACTCTAAACATCAGTGAACTCAAATTTGCTTGTCTGTGGAGAGGAAACTAACAGGCATTTTTGCTGCCCTGCCCCCTCTCCCAAAGTCGAGCAGGGGACTCAAGGCCCTGGTCTTCCTATGGAGTCATCTCTTGAGAGCTGTGTCACCTCCGAGGTCCTTTGTTTTCATCTAGAAACCTCTTCTCTCCAGGCAACCTGGGGCATTACCCTGCAGCTCCCATCACTGACTTCTCAGGGCTCTTATTCTCATGCTGCCTCCTGCATCTGCCTTCTAGCGTGAGTGACCTTTCTTCTCTCTGAGTGGCCTCTAGCCCCTTCGATGCAGCTGTGGTCTCTAACAATAATAAAGGCAGCCATAACATCAACAAAGCAATACAACACAGCCTCATGTCTAAAGTACAATTTTTATTTTTCAAGCTCCTTTCATACTCATTTGATTTTCTCCATGCTTTGGGTTCTTCCTCTATTTTCCTTTCTTCTTCTCTGGATGAAATACTCGTTCAATTTTAATGCCATCTTATTGTAAGAAGAACATTACTTCTATTTTAGGAAGGCAATTTTGATGTGCAAATGAACACAGGATCCTTAATAGATTTCCAGTCCCTCAAGGTCAGAAATTACTTCCTATTTTCTTGGTCCTCCAATCACGCAGCCCTATATTTAAAATATAATCAACACTTCCATGTTTGGACTAAAATAACAATAAAGCTAGCACTTATTAAGTTCTAATACAACATCTCATTTATTAAATGCTGTGTGCACAAATACCAGGAGATCCAAGCACCAATTCCAGCCCTACACCCGCTTATGATCTGGGCCAAATTTCTTAACTTCTCTGGGGTTCTGTTTCCTTATTTGTAAAATCCAGTGTGAGACTATCAAGTGGTGAAAAGCCAAGTTACACATCAAGAAAGCTAACCCAGTGTGTTCTCCAAAATACTAATTCACTGTTCTTTAAGTGAAAACGGTATTTTATTTTTTTGTAAGATGTGAAAACTAAAGCACCTCACCTCAGCAGTTTGACATGTCCAAAGTCACAAAAATCAGCAGTGACAAAGATTTCCACTGCCATTCAGTTAGTCCCTGGCTGCCCACTGCGACACTTAAAGAATGTTAGACTGAAGAATGCATGCGGTCCTGTACGGAGACCCTGCTGCTATGGTCACAAAAGCCAGCGTAACAGCGAGCCTGCAAATAGTTGTTACGGTACCTGATTTATAGATGAAACCCAAAAAGGAGATTTTGTAAAGTTAACTGACTCGGGTTTTGAAGTCAGTAAACCACAGACCTGGGATTTAAACTTGCTTTCCAATGCCACACTCTCTCCATTGGTTCTGTCTCCCCAGAGGACAAACTCACTTAGGAATACGGCAAATTGGTGGAGGGGACAATTTACACTGTGCAGGCTCTTGGCTCGGTATGAAAGGAACACACAGCCGAACAAACCCTTGCTTTATCTTCACCCTGCTCGCTGCAGGTCACAAGCGGAGACACAGTTCACTGGGCAGCGACGGGCACGGTGGGTCCCGGGAACAGCTCCGCTACGCACGGAGTCATCCGAGTGAAAGCACGTGATTCCT
This sequence comes from Hystrix cristata, assembly GCA_004026905.1. Classification (NCBI taxonomy): domain Eukaryota; kingdom Metazoa; phylum Chordata; class Mammalia; order Rodentia; family Hystricidae; genus Hystrix; species Hystrix cristata. Next base: position 10,665 of record PVJO010019003.1, on the reverse strand, counting down.
CCAGACTCCTGCAACGAGACATTTCTGGGATGATTCTGCACCACCTATTTGCTCCTAAGGACCGACTTCCAGCTGATGCATTCTGGGGTCTTTGGCTCTATGCACAAAGGGCCACAAGGGGCCCTTGCTAGGGCTCCTCCTGCTGGACAACAGAAGCTCTTCAGTGTTTGCTGTGAGCTGAGACCTGCTGACTGCTTTAGGCTCTCAGGAGAGATGGAGGCAGAGAGGCAAAGGAGAAACCAGGCAGTGGGTCACGGCTTCACGTAGTGGTGCTGACGGTGCATGTACAATTGTCACAGGACCCTGAAGTGTGTAAGAAGAAAGGAGATCCTTTCTGCCCTGTGCAGGGCTTTGCTCCTGTGTTGATTCAGGTGTGGCGCTCTGAGCTTTAGCATGAGGCCTTCCCAGGTGGCGACTTAGGTAACTGTGTCTGAGCCGTCCTGGAGGCCACACATCGCTGCCTCCCCACTCTTGCCTTTCAGGCTGTGTCAATTGCGGAGGTGGACAGGGCTCAGGGCTGGCTGCACAACTCCGAGAGCCACATGTCATGCACATACAGACCCATGAACTAAGAGGCCACCCTGCCGTGTGGGAAAAGCAAGAGCAGTGTCTAACCTCAGCATTAACATGATGGCGAGAACAGGCTGAGTGACCCAGCATGGGGAGAGCTGGGTTCTTGCTGAGCTCCTCGTTAGCCTGCTTTGCAACTCGGTGGCCTTGTTTTCCTAAAGTTTAGAGTTCAGATTCATGACTCAGAGAATAGAGGTGACACAGCATGAGAAAAACTACATGGATTTGAACTCCAAAGGCCAGGGAGTGGGTATTTCACTTTTCACTGCCAGCTTAATGCAAAATACTTTTTTCCGTATTTATCGCTAGAGCATTTACCAGGCTCAGGAATGTAGCAAACAGCAAGACAGGCAAATTGCATGTTCTCATGGAGCTCAGATTTTAGACTGGCAAACAGACAATAAAAAGAAAACAAGTATTACAAATGGGATGTAATGGCTAATAGTAATAAGCTGTATGAAAAAGTAAATAAGGAGGGGGTGAGGGGAGGGGAACGGGCAAAAAAGAAGCAACAAGGTATATCATGTACAGGTACAAATCCCCAAGGATGAATGTTATCGATATGTATATCGAAAATGTACCATTAAAATAAAATTTAAAAAAAAAAGAAAAGAAAAAGTAAATAAATAAAATCAGAGAAGGAGAAAAAGAAGGGTTAGCACGGCCAAGGGAAAAACAAAATTGACCTCAGCAAGTTATTTTGAGAAAACTAAACAATCACGTGTTTTAATCTATTGCACACAAAGCAAACATGTCACAGCATTGTGACTTGTTTTCAAACGGCTGTTACAACCTCTTCCCACAAGTAAGAATGGCCAAGTCAGTTTATATCCATGCCCACCCCACAAGCCTTGCCATGCTAATCGCTGCTATTTCATTTGCTCTGGGTCCCTTCTCTGCTGCTCCCTAAGGGTTTTTGTTTGCTTGTTTGTTTGCTTGCTGTTTCATTTCTGTGGTAGGAACTTGACCTTTAGTAGTGAAACTTAATGCATGCAGAAGCTCCACAGGAGCAGTGGTATCGCTGGCACTGACACAAAGAGACACCTTGGGTCACTTCTGGTCCCAGCAGCTGGGACTCAGCACCAGGCTGTGGCCTGGGGGCCTGAGAAGAAGCTTATTTATTTTGGAGAGACCTGTCACCAGGTGGTAGGATCTTCCTGTCCAGGAAGTGAGCCCTGAAGCAATCCCTGTGCCCAGAGCAGAACAAAGGACTCTACTGTGCAGCCACATCTGGGCCCAGAAAACACCCACAGGTAGCAGTCCTCAGAGCAAGCCCTGGCCTGGCTCTTGTGCTCAAGCTTCTGACTTCCATGCCTGAAAATTAGAATGGATTTTACCATTTTAGTAAAAGGCCAGTCATCTGAGAGCAGCCTGCCCCTCCACAGAAGTAAATCTGTTTTGTCGAAGTACAGAGTGACATACACATTTCTAAGGAGTTTCTAGGTCTATATCAAGGCCAAACCTCAGTGTGGGTTGTAGACGGTCTGAAATAAAGATCATTTCCTGATGTGGTAAATAGCTTTATGGGAAATCACAGAATGAGAAAAACATTTTAAACGTTTCTGGTAATCCAGTCAACAGCCACTTCCAAGTATAATTTGACCCTGTTGTTGTTCTGTATATTTCTCACCTAAATCTCTTATAGGTTATACTTTTTCCTGGCCCGTGGAAACCAACCTCCAAGATGTCATCTCCTGATCCTCACTTTCTGGTGTTCATGCCCCTGTGTAGTCTCCCCCAGAATGGCGCCTCCTGATCCTCACTTCCTGATGTTCATGCCCTGGGTAGTCTCCCCCAAGATGGCGCCTCCCAATCCTTACTTCCCAGTGTTCGTGCTCTGGGTAGTCTCCCCCAAGATGGCGCCTCCCAATCCTCACTTCCCAGTGTTCGTGCTCTGGGTAGTCTCCCCCAAGATGGCTCCTCCTTATCCTCACTTCCCAGTGTTCATGCCCTGGGTAGTCTCCCCCAAAATGGCGCCTTCTGATCCTCACTTCCTGGTGTTCATGCCCTGGGTAGTCTCCTCGCACACCGAATTAGAACCAATGTGTGTGACCAACAGGACACAGTAGAAATGACGGAGTATCTATCTCCCCTAGGGCTCAGTTGGAAGAGGCATTATGGCTTCCATCTTGGCCTCCTAGGTTGCTCGGACAGAGAAGGAGCTGCTGTGTGATGAAGGCACACAGCAACTCTGCAGAGAGGCTCACTGGGCAGCTCACCAAATAGTTGCCAGGCACATAAGGAAGCCACCCAGAAGTGGCACCTCTGCTTCAGTGACTGGAGCCCTGCCCAGCACCTGGCTGCAAGCTGCCGCCCAGGAAGGCACCTCTGAACTCCTGACCCAAAGTAAGCAAGAGAGACAATAAGTGACTATTGTTTAAGCCACTAGATTTGGGGCAATTCACTACACAGCAAGCGATTACTAATATAAAACCTACCTTTGGCTTAGGGTTGAGTGGAAGAGACTGCAGTTTGCTGAACTCAACAGTTTAAACCTCCTCAGACTGAGTACAAGATTGAAGTGACGGCTATTTCACCTGCCTATTACATTTTCAGAAATTCCTTTTCTGTAATTGGGATTGGACGTGGCAAATCTCTCAAGGCCCATTCTTGACCTTTGTGAAACTCGTGATCTATAGAATCAGCAATGAGTGCTAGGCACTGCCTCTGTGTGTGCCCCTCTGGATGTGCTGGGTGAGCCACCATCCTTGAAGTCTGTAAATGACGTACTGGGTTTGGCACCAGTTAGGGTGGGTCGCTGGCTGGGGGCGAGGAGATGGCACTTTGGCACTTCCGGCTTGCTGTGCCCATGGGCAGGGTGGGTTCCTGCCTGCAGAAGAGCCCAAAGCCAGAGAGACATGGGTGCTTGCGGGAGCAGCTTGAACCCACACGCTAGAGGCAATATGGATGGAGGGGATGTGGGTGGTCTGTCTGCTTCTGTTACTAAGACCTCAGGTGCGGGAAGAGGGCAAAGATCTAGCCATCGAATTGGGGCTACAACATGGTGCCTGAGATGCAGGAACGAAATCAAAGCCCAGCTCTGCAGACGGATGCTCAAGTCAGAGCAGACTCCAAAAGGCTTTCTAGGCTCGACAGCAGAGCTAAACTTCCTAAATCACTGGAAACTGGGAGCCTGGGAACCCGCTCCTGCTGCTCAGCGCTAAGCCAGGCACAGACTCAGCGGCTGGCTCTGTCTGGATGGTGTCACCACTTCACGTCCTTGCTGCTGGCTCTTACCTAAAGCAGCTCTTTCCGTGATGGGCCCGACGACGCCAGTCATTTACAAATAAACTCAACAAAGGGCTTGGAAACAAGCAGAGAAGACAAAAGGAAATGACCGAGCTAAAGCAGAACCCAGCACAGGTGTTGAACAAATGTTCAGCCTCTTTCCTCCCACCCCCGCTAGCTGGGCTGGAGCAGGAGGTAAGCCACGGGGCCGAGTCCCCATGGACTGGTTCTGCCTTTCTGCTGGATGCCCACGGTGCAGGACTGGTGCTGAGGCTCCATCCTCTCAAGAGAGTGAAGTGGAATCCGGTACCCCAGAAGACAACCCTGGCAACAACCCAGCATGAGGGACTGGCGGGACCGGTCATTCTCCTCATTACTGGCCCAGTGCCTTGTGACATTTCGCTTTCAGAGGTGAATTGGAAAAGACACTGCCCCGAGGCCCACAGCAGGGACTTAGATGGGGAGAAGCAAGGACAGAATTCTTTGTCCTTCTTCCTTTGCACTTTGGCTTTTCTGACTTCAGCCTCCAGAGGGTGCTGATCCTCAAAAAACCAAAACACCAAGGCAGGGCCGGTAGAGCCAGCTGTCTGGCCACAGGAGGGGAATCCTGGGCTGTTGGTGAATAATTCATTCTGTGAAATCTAACCACAGACGTTGTCAGCAATTATAAATGGAGTATCTTCTCCGTAATAATAGAAGGAACCCCAAAGCATGGTGCCTGATGCTCTTCGCATCTCCCTCTCCTCCTCCACGCAGTTAGTAGACTTTGCCTGAAAACTAACCCCGTATTTCCTGGCTGTGTTCAGTGTGTGTGACACCAGAAGACTGAAAGAAAGCAGTGTCCCAGGAGAAAGGCCCAAGATTTGCAAGCCACGTGGCCCAGAACAGTGTAATCACATGCAAAGACACGAGCTTTTGAGTTTAAAGGACTTTGTTTTGCATCTTGACTCTTCCTCTTCCTAGCTGTATGACCCTGGACACAGTATACAAAAACACTTCAGCCTTACCTGTAAATGCAAATGATCATTAATCTCCTAATAGTCTGGCACAGAATCAGTTCATCTGGACTTGTACACAACTAGCACTCTTAGCTGGGCATGGTGGCTCGTGCCTTTAATTCCAGCACTGTAGAGGCCAAAGATCACAAGTTCAAGGCCAGGCAGCCTGAGCTAAAATTAGCTAGCACTGTAAGCCCAGCATAGTGGCTCATGCCTATAATCCCAGCACTTGAGAGACTGAAACAGGAAGATTGTCGGTTCGAGGTCAGCATAGCAAAATCCCGTCTCCAAAACAACAACTAAGACTGTGCATAGCACAAAGTACTGTTTAAATGTAGTTGCTTCTCCACCATCCTCTCTACTAATACCATACAGGTTGGCACAGATACTTGGAAATTTTCCTGTAGCAGTCTCATCACTTACTTGAATTCAGTTTTCTCCTTCAAAAAATAAATACATAAATAAAATTTTTTCCATTTGTCTAGCATCCCTCTGAATAATAAGGAAGACTTAAGGCCACATGAGAGTTGGAAAGCCAGCTAACAAAAAGGTCCCAGGGCCCTCTTTACTCTTGTACCTTGATGTCCAGGACTTGGGAAGGTCCCCTGGGCAGACCAAGCTTTGGAGGACGAAAATAGAAGTTTAGTTGGCTGGAGATGTTTCTACAGTGTGAGGTCCCTGCCTCTGCCCACCTCAAATGCCTGGCGGGTTTCAAGGATGATCCTAAAGCCCAGTTTCATGCTGAATGGAGGAAGATCAGACACAAGTCTCTGGTTCACGCGCATCCCTCTATCCCCAGATGATGAGCTGGAATCATGGAGCAGACTCAGTTCTAAATCCCAGCCCTTGGGATCCTTGTCCTCAATTACCTCTGTCTAGCTAGGGAGACACACAATCAACAAGCAGTTACAACATAGAGAAATAAGCATCTCGAGCCAAGCACCACATGCCCACGACTGAAATTGAAAGGGACGAGGATCTGGCTGTACTGAGATGGCCCACATCCTGCCTCGCTCGCGATGTGTGTGTGCCAAGATGACTCATCCAGATTGAACTTTCTTCCAGTTCCCTGTCCCTGTCTTATCATGAGTCTTCTGTGCCTCAGCTTGTCTCGAGGAAGGGCAGAAACTAGGCTTCGGGGTGCCAGGGAGATAGATCTAACCATAGCCTCAACAGTTAGAAAATTACAATTTTGAAGTTCTTTAAAAAGGTGGTTGTAGAATTTCTGGGGCCCTCAGTATAAAATCAGAAGTACTGTGAAAACCCAGCATTTACCAACCATCCCCAATTGCCCGGAACTGTGCCAGGTCCAGCCCTGAAATTCCCATACCCTGAGAAACCCCTCACTTCTGGACAAACAGAGCAGTTGGTCTTTTAGCCTTGTTCTGTGATAGCAGGGCACAGAAAAAATGGATCAGACCTCATGTGTAAGCCCTGGAGCAGAAGTGCAGTTAATCAGTCAATTCACAAGCCCCACTTTGTTTCCTGAGGCTAAATGGAAACATGTGCAATATCTGCTACATACGAACATGGCTAAGTCATGAATGAACATCCAACTGCACATAAGGAAACAAGGAATAATAGTTTTTATTCATGGCAAAATTGCCTGGAACACAGCTTCTAAATTAGTGAGAGTGACTGGGGTTTTAATTTTCCTGGGAGCCTTAACAGAACAGCACACAGGTGAACAGCATGGGCATTTATACAGGACAGATTTGGCTTCAGAGAATAACTTCACTCTTATTCTATTCTATTCCTGTGTGATGCAAGAGAAATTTCATAACCTCTGTGCATTAATTTTTTGTAAAATAATACCTACTTTGAAGTGCTATCCTGCAATAATAAAGTTATCGGAGATACAAAATTAACACACAAAACTCAATAGCCTATACACAATAATGAATTTGTCAAGAAAGAAATTAAGAAAACAATTCCATTCATAATAGCTTTAAAAAATTAAATACCTAGGAATCAACCTAACCAAGGAAGTGAAAGACCTCTATAATGGAAACCACAGAACTCTAAAGAAAGAAATTGAAGAAGACATTAGAAGATGGAAAAATATCCCGTTCCTAGAAAGTCAGAATTAATATTGTTAAAATGGGCTTATTACCAAAAGTGATCTATAAATTTAATGTGATCCCTATTAAATATTGATATTCTTTACAGAACTAGAAAAGGCAATCCTAATATTCTAGAATAGACCCAGACTAGCCAAAGCAATCCCAAGCAGCAAGAGCAATTACAATTCCATATTTCAAGTTATACTACAAAGCTATAGTAACAAAGGTGGCATAGTACTAGCACAATAATACTAGACATGTAGACTAGTGGATTAGAACAGAAGGCATAGAAGCAGCCCCATGCACCTTCAGCCATCTAATTTTTCCCAAAGGGGTCAAAATCATCATGGGAAAAAAGACAGTCTCTTTAACAAATGGGAAAATTGGTTATCCACACACAGAAGGTTGAAACTAGCTCCATATCACTCACTCTGTACTAAAATCAAATCAAAATGGACCAAAAGACCTAAATTTAAAACATAAATTTCCAAATGCCTAAGATAACATAGGGGAAACTCTTGAAGCCATAGACATAGGCAAGGATTTCCTGGACAAAACTCCAGCAGCACAGAAAGTAATATCAAGAATCAACAAATGGGACTATATCAAATTAAAAAGACTTTGTGCAATACAGGACACAATCAACAGAGCGAAAAGACAACTTGCAGAATGGAAAAATATTATCAGTGACTTTTCTGAAAGAGGACTAATAACTATAATACACAAAGAAATAAAAAAATTAACCTTCAAATCACAAATGACTCAATGAAAACATTGACAAATGAACTGAATAGAGACTTCTCAAAAGAACAAGTACAAATGGCCAATAAGTACATAAAAAATGTTCATCACCATCAGCCAGTAGGGAGAAGCAAATCAAAATGCTGAAATTCCATCTTACCCCAGTTAGAATGCCCACTGTCAAGAATTAAAAAAGCAGCAGACACTAGTGAGGATGTGGGGGGAAAAGAATCCTTCTACATTGTTGGTGGGAATGTAAACTGGTACAATCAGTATAGAGATTCCTCAAAAAACTAAATGTATAAATCCCATTTAGCCAACTATGCCTCTTGTGGGCATATTCTCCAAATAATTAAAGACATTGCACCACAGTGAAACATGCACTTCTGTGATTATAGCAGCCTAATTCACAATTTTCTGGGCTCTGAAAACAACCTACATGCCCATCGACAGACTAGTGGATAAAGTAATTGTATTTTATATATATATATATATATATATATATATACACACACACACACACACACACACACACACACAAAGGAATATTATTCAGAAGAAGAAATCAAATCATGTAATTGGTAGGAAAACGGGTGGAACTTGAAATCATAATGTCAAGTGAAATGTCAGAAATACGAAGTTATATAAGCACCATTTGCTAACTGGATTGCACCACTGGAGTTTCACTATAAAGGTGAATATTGCACAGTTCTTTTATATGAGAAACCTAAAATATAAATAAATGAATAAAACAATGAAGAGATGGTAGGATAAAAGAAGGCAGACTTTTGGGAGATAAGGAAGGAAATTAGGGGACGGGGGACAGCAGAAGAGAAGGAGGTGAAGGGATAAAAATAATCAAGATATGTTATATGCATGGGCCAATTCTCCAGAACAAATAAAACTATTATGTATTATTAATATACACTAATAAAAAATGAAGTGTAAAGAACAGAAAAAAATGAAGTGATCGCAACACGTGGAATATAATGAGTACTCGATAAATATGAATGGCTATTAAAACACAAAAGTAATAAAAAAAAACCTGGCATTTTGTGGTCCCCAGAGTACCAAGCTGAGGTCATCGGGGGCTGTCAGTTAGTCAGCCTGGAAAATTCATAAGGCCCAAAATCTTAGGAACACATAGTCTGGTCCTACTTTGGGAACCACTGCAGATCCGTATGTTCCTGGAGCTGACCGGGGCCTCGGGCTGATGTCTTCCTGTCTCCCCCAGATTTGCTGTCCACCTTTCTTTCCCCTTTTCCTCGGGCCCCCAAAGGCCGGCCCATGTGGTCTCCAGCCGCAGGCTCCCTGAGCCTCTGGATCCCACGTGCCCTGAACTCCCGCCAGCCGGCTGCATTTCTCCTGTCCGGTCCTGCTGTCTCCAGATGCTGGGAACCCCACTCCTCTGGCTTCTTCAGACTTAGGGGTGTACGTTCCCCCCTTGGCTCTCTGCACCATTCCTTGGGGCTTCCCATTAGCCTGCCCACACATTTGTAAATCATGGCTTTGTAAACGCTCCTCAAAGGACTCAACCAAAACTGCCTTTCCAAGCGGTTGGAGCCTTGACAGATGCAGTCAGCATGAGATCTTCCTCCTTGGTGGTTTCCGAACAGCTTTGGGAAGGGACCCTGGAGCGGCCTCCTTGGAGTCACCTGTGGAGCCTTCAGGCAATGGAGCCTCCTGACCTCAGCCCTGGAGAGGACCACTTCAGGGGAGGCCTAGAGTCTGGCTTTCTAGCAGCCGTTTGCTAACTCTGACGCATGGCCAACTCTGAGATGAGCTAGTTGAGGAGGTCCTTGTCACAGGCGGGTCTCCTTCCTCTGGGCAGTTTTCTGCTCCGGCTTCACATTTTACTGGCCTTTGATTTCGTTTCTGTAACAAGCAAAAAGCACATTCCGGAAGAGAAGAAGAGAAGAACGTCCGGGTTGTTTCTTCAGGTCTAGAACGTTGCCTGGCACACACTTGACACTCAACAGATATTTGTTAAGTAAACAGTGAAAGAATAATTAAGGACATACACAGTACTCTGCAGGGCTTAGATTTGTTCAAGTATGTGACCTCAAAGAGGGAAGAACCGAAGTTCAACATTTCATCAAGATCCAAACAGACAAAATAGTGAATATAAAGGACGAATTCATCGATGACCTTGAGTAGGTTGCTGGACACAGGCATCGTTTCAGACTAACGGCTTTGCTAGAGTTGTCCCCTTGGTCCCTGGAAGCCCGATGGCCAGGACAGTAGAAAGGCCAGGATGCTGTGTAGCTGTCGGTCCAGACAAGGGAGAGGTACTTTGGGGCGGAAACCTGAACTTTGACTTACCCCATCTGTCCTTGGACACACATCCTGAGTATTCATGATGCCATTTTTAACTCAGAGGTGGCTGCACATCTTCAAATTGAGTGTTCAAAATAAAATTTCCGTGGAAAATAGAAGTCCACATTCAGGCAAATCCTTCCCACGCCTCCCTGGTCCTCCAAAATCCCTAATTATCTGCGTGCCCTTCCCCCTTCTTATTCTTGTTTTTCTGCTCTTTTATATGAGTTGTTAACAACAGTAACTCTAGTCTTACATTTTTCTGACTACATACATGAACAAATAGTCTAGCTAATTGGCCTCTTTTCATGCCAAGACAATTTACTTGCAGGAGTTTGGTTGAAAGGCATTCAGGAGTAAGAAACACACTTCTCTGGCTCTCTGCATAGATGATCCTGATTATAGCCCTGGTCAAGAGCACGTTTTCCAGTTGACTTCTGGTCACCATTATGAAAATCGATTGATTTTGTGGTATTTTAAACCCCTGGGTTGTCTCAGGGCCACGGCAGTGCACAGTGTGGCTTTCTCCTCTTAGAATTCACCCTGTCTGCTGAGGATCAATGGAATAGATTGGAGGATGCAGAAACAACCCCAGGCACACTCAAATACCTCATCTTTGACAAAGAAGCCAAACACCCTCACTGGAAGAAGGATAGCCTATTTAACAAATGGTGCTGGAAAAACTGGCTAACCACATGTCGAAAATTAAAACTAGATATATGTCTCTCACCATGTACTAAACTCAAATC
>PVJO010019002.1:0-35298 GCA_004026905.1 Hystrix cristata | reverse complement strand
CTGTGCCAGTATGTGACTGCTGATGCAGCCAATGTCCCCATCACCCAGCCAGCACCCGTCTCCCCCTCTCCACCAGCCTCCCTGTTCCTGACAGGTGGCTCTACTAAAGTACATCTTTAAGTAATCCTGCGGGGGCTGGGGATTTAGCTCAGTGATTAGAGTGCTTGCCTTGCAAGCACAAGGGCCTGAGTTCGATCCCTGGCACCACAAAAAAAAAAAAGAGTAATCCTGCTCTAAGAGCCTCTAACTGCTCAACTGACAAGGCAGAGCTGCATATCTCTCCTTTAAGTACAAAACTATAATGATTAAAATAGTAAGGAAACCATATCAAAAGCTAAGATGGGCAGAAAGTTGGCCTCTTGCACCAAACAGTTACCCAAATAAAGAATGCAAAGGAAAAGTTCTCGAAGGCAATTAAAAGTGTTATTCCAGTGAACACAAGAATGGTAAGACAGAAAGTAGCCTTATTGCTAAAGGGGAGAAATTTTAGTCATTTGGATGGACAAATCAACCAGGTGAAAGATTCCCTTAAACGAAAGCATAATCCAGAGCAAGATCCTAACTCTCTTCAATTCTGCGAAGGCCGAGGGAGGCGAGGGGGCAGCAGAAGGAAAGTCCGAAGCTAGCAGAGGCCGGTGCATGAGGTGTAGGGAAAGAAGCCCTCTCTATAACATCAGAGGGAAAGCATGGGGTGCTGATGGAGAAGCGGCAGGAGGCTATCCAGAAAATCTAGCCAGGATTATTGATGAACAACAGTTTTCCAGCACCGTCTTCTGTGGCGGAAGACGCTGTCCAGGACGCACATGGCTACAGAGGAGACAGCAATGCCTGCCTGCCGAGCCTCTGACATGAAGTTGAAGCCAACGCTGACTTATTTAGGGAATCCTGGAGCCTTCTTAGAGAAATGCAAATTACAACAACTCTAAGTCTCCACCTTACCCCAGAAAGAATGGCAATCATTAGGAAGTCAAACACTAACAAATGCTGGTGCAACTGGTGAAAAGGGAACCCTCCCACACTGTTGGTGGGAATGCAAACTAGTACAACCATTACGGAAATCAGTATGGAGATTTCTCAAGAGTCTGAAGGTAGAAATCCCATACGACCCAGCCATTCCCCTACTAGGTATCTTTCCAGAAGAGCTAGAGACATCATGCTACAGAGATACTTGCACAACAATATTAATAGGAGCACAATTTGTAATAGCTGAATTCTGGACTCAACCTGTACACCCATCAGTGGATAGCTGGATAAACAAAATGGGGTATCTATACATAATAGAATACTATTCAGCTGGGGCTGGGGATTTAGCTCAGTGATTAGAGTGCTTGCCTTGCAAGCACAAGGGCCTGAGTTTGATCCCCAGCACCACCAAAAAAAAAAAAAGGAATACTATTCAGCTATAAAGAATGACAAACTAGAGTCATTTGTAGGAAAATGGATGGACCTGGAAAATATAACATTGAGTGAAATAAACCAGTCTCGCAAGCTGGAATACCGCATGGTATCCCTCATTTAGTGAGGTAAAATACAAACAAAAGAAAATGGTAAACAATGAATACAAAAAAGCAAAGGGTCAGATCTAAGCCAAGAGATAAAGGGTTCAAGGGAACAAGAAGAGGGCAAAGGGGGAGGGGAGTGGGAATCTAGAGGAATAATGATATCCTAAAAACAAGCAGCTAATAACCCAAACTCAAAACAGTGACACATACACCAGGTACTACAGTAACTTTATGTAGTTGTGACTTAATGATGCATCTGTGTGGTTGTTTACTTTGCTCGCTGTCATAAGCAAAAGGTACAATGTATTGTGGTCTGTAAGCTTGTGTAATGGCCTATAAATTTGTGTAATTTTGGATAAATTTTAATAAAAATCTATTAAAAAAAAAGAAAAAAGGTGAGCATTTGTATTACCAGGCAAGTATCGAGAGTGCTTCAAGTAGTGCTGCTTGGCTGCAGACCTCAAGGTGGGCGTGTCCCGCCGTTGATAGGAGGTCTGTGTGGGGGCGCTGCTTCCTGTGCCCACAGGCTCGGAAGGCTTCAGATCCAAAACACTCTCAAATCTGCATCAGGAGAACACAGCTTAAGTCGGCGAGAGAGAGAGAGAGAGAGAGAGAGAGAGAGAGAGAGAGAGAGAGAGAGAGAGGAGGGGAGGGAGAGGAGCGAGCACACAGCTTCAGAAAGGCCCACTGGACCTCCCACATCCCAGATCCAGTCTATTCACAGTTGGAGGCAGCACACTTGCCTGCAGAGAGTATCGTCACTCTGTCTTTTCTTGTTTTTCAGGTCAATCCTGGTGAGGGATGGACTGAAATCCAAGTCATCCATGTCGGCCCAATCATCAGAATCCTTTGTGGACCTGGAAATAAGGCCCCACCTTCTCCTACTCTTTGGCTTGATCTCACCATTTTTGTGCTCCAGGCCAGCAAGGATTTTCTGTGTATTCCAGCACAGAGAAGAAAAAACAATACTTGGATTAATGAAGTTCATTCCTGAGTACTTCCTTTGTTAAGCGAAAGGAACCTAAGGCATGCCATTCTCTCATGTGCACCACTTTTGTGAAAAGGCAACTGTGGTACCCACATTCCTAGACCTCTGTCTCCCACCTACCCTGCAGAGATTACACTGGCTGTCAGCTGTTGAGGATACTCAGTTATATAAAACAGGACTTTAAATGGCATGTGAGGGGTCAAAGGGATTTAGCTCAGTGGTTAGAGTGCTTGCCTAGTAAGGGCAAGACCCTGAGTTCGATCCCCAGCGCACACGCGCGCACATACACACACACACACACACACACACACAAATTTAAAAAGTGCATGTCAAAGTCTTCTTATACACTAGGAGGATGGTTGGATTCTCACTTGGGCCTCATCCTTGAAGCGTTCACATGATCACTGTTACAACAGAGATGGAAGGATGAGAACTAACGTGTTGGCCGTCTTGCTCACTTGCAGAAACCAATGTGAACGATGTCAGCTTTGCCTTTTCAGTAGACCTAGATATGCTCTCCTAGCCGCAGAACTAGCTGCAGCAGGAAATTGCCAAACACTGGAGTGTGGGTGTATGGGGGTGAAGAGCGGCCTGGAGAGAGCAGTGTCCGCACTGTGCTGGCCGGGGTCCCGCACTCAGTCAGCACCAGCTGATAGAAAGAGTTTTGTTGTTATTGTTGTTCTGGCTTTTTGTTTTTGTTTTTGTTTTTTGCTGGGCAAGGGATTGAACCCAGCAGCATAGCACTGAACTGTATCCTAGCCCGGGGTCTTACTAACTCACTAAATTGTCTGGGGCAGGCTTGAACTTGTGATCCTCCTGCCACGGCTTCCCAGAGTGCTAGGATTCAAAGGCATCAGAGTCGGACCCTTCAGACAGCATTATGAAGCTAACAACAACCACAATCTCTTGTCAGGTTATTGTTCTATTCAACCCAACACTTTTTATTTGCTTTTGAAAACCAGCCCAAGAAAAGAAAGATCTTAACATCGGTGTACAGCAGCAAAATGAATGGCAATCTACAAGTATCAGTTTGGCACCTTGTGATTTTCAAAATATCTTCACAAGTGTCCCAGTCTTTGATCCTCATGAACGATCCTGTCTGGGTAAGATGTGTATTGTGATCTTCTTTTTACACATGATGGAACGGAGTCAACAGCGGTTAATAATAATAGTGACTACCAATGAGTTCTAAGTAGGTTCCAAGGACCTTTCTAAATTCTTCTCAAGTGTTACCTCACTCAGTCTCCCAAACAGTCACATCAAGTGGATGCTATTTATTATCCCTGTTTTACAGACGAGGGAAGCCGAATAACATGCTCAGGGTCATTGAGCTACTGAGTGACAAAGCTGAGATTTGAGCACCTGGCAGTCTGGTTGCAGAGAGCAGCGTGCGAGCCCTTCCTGCCCCACAGCTACCAGCTGAGCGGCGCCGTTATTAGGAGGTGGGGCCAGAGCTTGAAGGCGGACCTGAAACCTAGTGTCTTTTCACAATTCTTTGGCATGGCAAAGATAAACGTATTATATTTAGACCTCATTTCCTGAAAAGGAAATATTTGACATAATATGTGTGGTCAGAAGAGGAATGAGTCAGACCCAAAGGTCACCGGTGGGTTCTCTAGACTTACCGCCTGAGGATTCTTGTTGTGGAGGGATGGGAAGAGCAGTGGGCTTGGCTTGTCCTCCTGAAGATGGCTCAAGTGATCTGTCCTGGACGCCTCTGCTTTGTAGGGGTACGTGAGGTGCTGAAGGGGCTGGCTGGCCTGATGTTGCCGGGAAGAAATCCGTGGGTGTGGCTTGGCTGGGGGCTGGGCAGGAGGGACTGGCTTGGCATGTGGAGGTGGGCCTCCCTTTTCCAGGATGTTCTTCTGTGGCTTTCCTGAGTCCTGCAGGTGCTGCGTGGCAATGCCCAGCAGGTGTCCAATCTGAAAGTAGGGGTATCGAAGCGCCTGGAATGAAAAGTGAGAGGTGGGATGTAAGTCCATCCAGGAGAATGAACCATCCCAATCACGAAGCTCTAATTCAGAGCACCAGTTATTGCTAAGAACTTAGCCCAAGCCAACTGCAAGATGGCATCCTGACTGAGCAAAACTCCTTTGTGACGTTTGTCACCTAGTGCTCTATAACATTTACATGCTGGTCACAACATTTAAAATTATTTGGATAAAGTAGCCAGTTGCGCGGCTACTGCTATTACCTTTGTTACTTCCGAAAAACATTCTGGCGCAACACAGATCCTGCTTTTGCGATGCACTTGCTATGTGTCTTAAATATATGTCACCTCTCTAAGTCCATGGTCTCATTCCAGAGAAAGAGAAAAAAATAATGTAAAACAAAAAAGCCAAATATAATGATACTGGGAGACACTGAAAAGCAAGTACTAAATAAGTAGGTACATATGCTTTCACCCCAGAAGTGTGAAGAGTATATAGTTAACATGATATAGTTAAACCTTCCCTATCATGACAAGGGTCAGGGCCAGTTGTTTTGAATAATCAGGTTTTCTGGATAGCTGGGGATAAATCTTAAAGTCCTAGGGCCTATAATTCTTTCTGAAATATTTCCTGTATTCCCTTATCTTTTTAGAGTCATTAAAAAAAAGGTATTTCTTAATGAGTCTGGGACATAGTTATAAGCACCAGTAATACTTATAAGTAAGTATATACGATGGGGAGGAATAATGTGGGTGTCCTAGTAAAGGTCCTGGACTCCAGCATCTAACTTCAAAAGCCTCTACAGTCACAGGCATTTTTGCAAGTCTAGAATGATACGGAGTATTTTTAGCTTTTCTGACACAGTTCTTAAAGCATACATTATTTTCTTCGTTGCCTGTTACAGAATCTTTTTATTTTCATCTCTTGTGTGCATCCTTTAAGGATTCATCAGAAGGTTCGGCAGAAATCTTCCTTTCTGCTCCGAAACCACTTGTGAATTTTATTATCAAAAGTGCATTTCTGACAGCTTTCCAACTCTCTTTAGCAAGCCAGAGCCTTATGGCAGATTTTGGTTCTTTCTTCTTTGAGTCTTTGAAAAAGGCTATTCTGCACTCCTTAATTATTCCTCCAACTATCTTCTCTCCAGCTACCAAAAATTCTCATAACACACTCGTACTTTCTTCATACATCGCCATCACTGCCAGTAGCCAAATAATCTTTTTTGATTACAATTGGTGACTTATTTGACCCTCTGAGTGGTGTAATCATCCAGGAGACAAGTTGAGAAGGGGCCAGACACACTCAGTGCATAGGAGGCTTGCAGGAGGCTGCCCACAGTACAACCATGCCTCCTTCGGGTGCATTCAGTCTCAGGCAGAGGGGCCCGGAGCAGAAACTCGGTCAGAAGGCTGCCCCTGTACTACGAGACTAAAGTTGGTTTCGCTATCTGTACTAGCTACTGGATGAGTGATTGGGGCAAATCTCTCAGACTTTCTGAAATTCAGTTTTCTTACCTACAGAAACGAAAACAAAAGTATCTCTCTCATGGACCCTTCACCAGGGTAAAATCACATAAAACATAGTAAAGCACTTGCAAAACATAAAGTGCCATAACATGTCAACTGCACTCATCAGCCTGGCTCTACCTCATCTCTCATTCTCTCCATGTCATCTGCACATTGAACAAGCTGAACTTTAAGAAGTCACCTTTCCACAAGTACTGGCTTGTAATAAAATTACTATGAGACTACTACTATAATACAAACTACTACAGACTCATGCATGATCTTAATTCATAGAGAATATATTTGAAAACACTCTTTTTTTTTTTTTTTTTTTTTTTTTTTGGTGGTGCCGGGGATTGAACTCAGGCCCTTGTGCTTGCAAGGCAAGCACTCTAATCACTGAGCTAAATCCCCAGCCCCTGAAAACACTCTTTAAAGAGACAGATCTGTTAATTTTCATTTCCACAGATAGGGTGATGTATCATGTAAATCATATGTTAATTTTTAAAGCAATTATATTGTTTAACATTAGCTACTTTATTTATTTATTTTTTATTTTAAACCAAGAACATGTATTGGTACATTTTACATATAGTGGTCACATTCGTTACATTTATTTTGTACCTGTACATGATGCATCTTGGTTCTCCCCCCTTTTCCCCACCCTTCCCCTCTGTTCCCTCCCTCCCTATTTACAGCAGGTTTATTCATAATTTTCCATATTTTCCCTTTCCCTTTTCTTTCCTTTGTTGCCTTTCTGCTTTTCCTCCTTCTTTCTTTCTAGTACTCCTCTCCTTTGTATATTATCTTCCTTTTATATAATATCTATTACACCTCTTTGTCCTTATTTACAGTTATGGTTTCTCATATCAAAGAAACAATTCGATGTGTACTCACGAGTGTCTGATTTATTTCACTTAAAAGTATGTTCTCAAGGAACATCCATTTAGATACAAATTTCTCTAGTTTATCCTTTTTATGGCAGTGTAGTACTCCATTGTGTAGAAAAACCACATTTTCTTTAGCCATTCATTGGTTGTTGGGCATTTAGGTTGTTTCCGAGACTTAGCTATTACAAACTGTGTTGCTATGAACATTAGCTACTTTAATTATGTACGGTAAGTTTCAAAATTCTTAAAAACTTCTTGTACCATATATATTTCCCATGTAATTTACAAAGGTTTTCAGAATTAGATAGGAACTTCATAAGAAACACATCAAGCAAAAGAAACTGGAAGAAAACCTGACTAGCTGTTGGTCGTTTCTTGGGATCCCACTGAAGCATGTCTCTGAGGAGCTGAATTGCTTCACTGCTAGCGTTTGGAATCAGGGTCTTTAAGTTATTGGGTACACACTGGGGCCAGCGGAAGTTCATAGCACCTGAAAGTTGGTAGCCTTCAGGCCAGTCAGTCTGAAAAAAGAAAAAGACAGAAAATCTCGCTAAGCCTATTGCTGTGACTCAAGTTTGTGTTCCTCCCTGTGCGCCCTTCATGGAAAGGCAATGATGTCATCCCCCTCCCACAGTCACATGACACGGGGCTGTATTAATGAAGAGACTACAGAGGACATGGAATCTGGGAAACAGTAGAAAAGACACTGAATTTGTCACCAACTTGTTTTATAACCCTTACATAAAATGGTCTAGCTCTTGAGATTTGGGGAGGGAAGCAAATTAGTATTTCCCCAACCGTGTTTCATGAGGCAGAGGTTTTAGAAGCCATAAATGAGATATTTTTTCGAAGAGAATAAAACAAAACACTTGTTTCTGCTCAAATAAATTCCTAAACCCCAACATATACCCTGCTAGATCCCCAACTTCATGATTCAAAACACACATGCTGAGAAGGCCAGCAGGAGAGAAAGCTGTTCCACCCAGTCGCAGGCTCTCCACTCTTCATGCATGGAATCGTGTGCTAAATGGTGGCATGAGTAATGGAACATGCCGAGCAAGGGGTCTTTAAGGTTCCTGCTGGTCTAACACTACTGCTGTGCAGAACACATGCTGATATAAGTGTCTCCTCCTCCCTTTTCAAAGCCAACTATAATCCAATATGAATCCTGCCCTTAAGGATATCATTATCCTTAAAAGAGAAAATAGGACATATATTTTAAAATACAGTAATACAGAGTAAAAAAAATCACCAAGGCCACCAGAGAGGTAAAGATACAGACATGCAGAGGACAAAGAGATGCCAGCAGGTGATTCTGGAAAGCTCCATGAGGTATGGCAATAATGATTCACTCAAATCATTTAAAATTTTTCAAGGGTCTAGTTCATACCAGGGATGGTGGTAGAATGTGGGGAAATAAATACAAGACAAATCCTTGCCCTGAGTGATTTTAGGATGAAGAAACAGATATGCACGGGCAACTATGCTAATAACACGGAACAAAGCTGAAGACAGGAGACTGGAGAAACAGTGAGGGTGGAGACTAAGGCCTTGGAAGAAGAGAAAGACTCGGTCATGGATGTGACACTCACTCAGGCAGAGGCCGTGTGTGGATCACAGAAATGGGATCATTCTAAGGCACACAGCTGGGGGGGGGTACAGGTACAAAATGGGACAGGAAGGAGTTGTGGGGCTGGGCAAAGGGCTGTCAATGACTATGTTTAGGAGAAGAGGACAGTAACTGGAACTGTTCTTTAAGAGGATGAATCTGGGCACAGACTGAAAGACAATCTGGAGGTAAAGATGAGACGGTAATAAAATTGAGAGGATATCCTAAGACCTGGGCGGGATGACCAGTGTCCTGTGTGAGATGTTAGCAGTGAACCTAAAAGGACAGCAGCTTTGGGAGAGTTATCGTGGAGGGATACTGAACAGGATTTACTGACCAACTGCTTGGACACAGGGAAGGAAAGAAGGTGAAGCAAAAAACTCAGCACCCAGGCTGGGCCTCTGGGACTGAGGGAACCACAGACAGGGGTATGGACATGTGGCGGTAAGGGAAAAGTCATTTTTAAAAGCTGTTTTAAATGAGTGGAGTTTGAGATGATGATAAGACAGTGGAGCAGGCAGAGTCCCAAGATAACTGCAAATCTACGAGTGGAATGCTACAGTAGGAAGGTGGGTGCTGCAGGCTACATTGTGGTGACCTCCGAATAGGTGTAAAGCGTCGTAGCCTTGACAGAGGTCATATACATAAGAGAGGAAGGACAAAGAGAAGCACCACATATGAGGACATGAGCAGGAAGGATGGCCAAGGTCAAGAGGACTTTCGAATGGGCTGACACTCAATAGTATGAGTGCTACCCAGTACCAGGGAAGAGGGAGGGTTACTTGCTTGGCCCACAGGCCTTTGTTCATACCGTTACCTTTTTTGGTGTCCCCAGCACTTGGCAAATTTTGAATATTGTGTCAATTTCACTGGCCCCAGGGAAGAGCGGCCTGAGGGTGTACACCTCCGCCATGATGCAGCCCACGGCCCAGACGTCAATAGGGGAGCTGTAGTTGGTGGACCTCAGGAGTACTTCTGGAGCCCTATACCTGGAGGGACAAAGTTAGCTGCTAGCTGTCACTTCCAGTGGTCAGGAATTAAATAACAATTCTCAGCAAGATTTATGTATTTGCTTTCTCTCTAGGTCAGTGTGGTACACAGACTTGGAAGACTTGTCGACTTCTATGGCCGCTGCTAAGACAATAGTGCTTCTCTGCAGCACCCTACTGTCCATTATGCATTTCTTTACAGGAGTCCTCTCTATAGCACCTTTGACACACATAGAGAATGATAGTTTGGAAGAAAGAGAGGACAGAAAGGAAGGGAAAGAACATAAAACCTGTGCAAGGGCTACTTCTTGATCCTGGCAAATGTGTAACTCAGTTTCCAGGGCTTGAAAGTTTTAACAATAGCAATTAGATGGTTTTTTAGACAGACCTTCAAAGACTCTCTTACTCTTTTGGGGAACGTGTTCTTGGCAAGGCCTGCATGTAAAATCTTATACCTTGGAAATGCATAATGGGTTTCTTTTTAAAATTATTTACCATACAAGTCTTTAACCTCGTCCAATGCCAGCAAACAGTGTCTCAGATTGCACTCTTCCTTTATTTAAAATTTAATGTTTATGACTGACTTTATTCTTTTTTTTTTCTTTTCTTTACTGACTTTATTCTCAATAAATGGTATCCTTATAAAGAAGTACAATTAGATAATTTTGAGAAAAACCGTACTTACCATCTGGTAGACACATAGTCTGTGTAGGGCGGTCTCGATCGGATTTCTCGGGCTAATCCGAAGTCTGCGATTTTCACAAGTTCTGGCCCCATGCAGAGGAGGTTTTCAGGCTTCAAGTCCCGATGGAAGAAGCCTGTGGAGACAGTGAAGGACTCCAAATGCACGTTTGCTTATGTATGACTCGTCACAGTGGTTTGCCTCTTTTTATAGCAGCTATAACTTCAAAAGAGTAGTGTGTCATGACACCAGACCCCATCTGTCTCACAAACAATGCAGTGTCCTTTGGCCTTCTTGTAGGAGGTCAATCATCCCCTTCACAATATCATTTGAAGTTCATCTTAATTTTTTTTTTTAACAAGAGGAAAAATTTCTTTTAAAATACCAAAACTCATGGGCCGGTAGGTATGGGTCTTAAGGGTCCTCCAAAAGCTCATGTGTTGAAGGCTTTGTTGCCAATGTAGTAGTGTCTAGAGGCTGTGCCTTTGGGAGGTGATTGGATCATCAGGGCTCTGATATTAATAGTTTCATCCGTTTATGGACTGCTAATTTAAAAGGATATTGGGAGGTGGAAACTTCAGGAAGCAGGGTCTCACTGCAGTTAAGTATGTCATTGGAGATGTGCTTGTAATGGTTTAGAATTAAAACGTTCTCCAAAAGTACTATGTGTTCAGAGCTGGGATTTTTGGAAGGTGATTGAATCATGGGGGCACTGTACTCATCGGTGGGTTCATCCATTGGTGAGTTCACAGCCAAATGTGCTGTTAGGAGATGAGTCTGTCACTGGGGGTGTGATCTGGAAGGGTATACTGTTGACTCTGGCTCCTCCCTTTTCTCTCCCTACTTTCTAGCTGCCAATGGTTGAGCAGCTTTCCTCTGCCATGCTCTTCCACCATGCTATTTCTGCCTTGCAGTCAGCTTGTCTCCTTTAAATCACAGGTGTTGGGTATTTTGTTCCAGCAATGGGAAAGTGACTAATACAGAAAACTGGTACCACGAATGGGACTGCTGCTGTGACTGTACCAGACCATGTGGCTTAGAAGCCGCTGGAACCAGTCTGTGGAAGGAGTTTAGAAAGATTTGGAGATACAGAGCAGAAAAGCCCTAGAATACTGTACACAGAGTTTGATGGCTGATTCTGGTCAGTGCTCAGAAGACCACCATGCTGATAGGAAAGCAGATGGTAAAGGCCAACCTCAGGAGGTTTCAGTTGGGAACAAGGACTACACTGGCAGCTGCGCTAAAGGCCACATGTTTTATACTTTGGTAGAGAATTTGTCTACTTTTGCTCATGCTCTAAGATTTTGCAGGAAACTGAGATTAAGGGTGGTAGATTAATTAATCTGAAGGAAATTTCAAGCCAGTTCCTCATTCAGGTTTTGACATAGGTACTGCTGGCTGGTTTTGGCCAAATTTGCATTGAGAACCAGAAAGAAATGGCCGGACCCCATTCATTTCAGGCTCAAGGAGTAAATGTGGAGCTCCTTTGAAAGACTTTGAGAAGAGAGCCTCGGGGTGCCCTGCTTATTCAGGGCCACCTAAGAACTGTTTCCCCAAGTTCAGATATCCAGGAATTCAGAGGCTGTGGCAGCCATGGTCCAAGGGGGCCCCCAGCTACTGCATGAGCTGGTGTCAGCCCTTGGTATCACCCACATGGTGCTGACTTTTCAGGCAGGCCAAATGCCAGCATTATGTGGTCAGGGAGGCTTCCATCCAGATTTCTGGAAGGCCTGGGAGGACAGGCAGTGTGACTCTTAGAGAGCGATGTGTGAAACTGTGAAAGTGAAGCCAAAAATGCAGTGGAGAGTCCAGGAAGTTGGAGATATCAGGAACATGGAATGTCTACTAAGAAAAGCCACAGGCAGTGAGGAGAGCCACCTCAGAGGGAGACCCAGAGTGCCATACGGGCAGAGTTGCTCAAGGTAACTGGAACTCACATTTTGCTGTAGCTAGGTGGTGGACGCGGAAGTATAAGATTTAATGTTTGCTCTGCCAGGTTTTGGTCTTGCTTTGGTCTGATTTGTTTCTATCACCCATTTCTCCCTTTTGGAATAGGAATGTTTATCTGCAACGTTGTATATTGGTAGTATTTAACTTTTTGATATTTATAGGGACTCTCAGCTAGAGTTTGCCTGGAGTCTCAGAGGAGATTTTGGACTTGGACTTTTCAGTAATGCTGGAAATGTTAAAACTTTTGCAACTCTTAGACACGGACTAAATGAATTTTGCATAAAGGGATAGACACAAGTCTTTTGGGAGCCTAAGGCAGAATGTTATAGTTCGGATCTAGAATGTCCTTCAGAAGGCGCTTGTGTTTAGAGGTGGGGATTTTGGAATGTGATTGGATTATGGAAATACTACACTTATCAGTGGATTAATCCATTGAAGGGTTCAGAGCTGAATGTGCTTTCAGGAGGCAGAGTTTGGGGTGATTTGGAGGATGTGTCCTTGACCCTGGCTCCTCCCTTGTCTCCCTCTTGGCCTGCTGGCTGCTGTGGGCTGAGCAGTTTTTCTCCACAACGCTCTTCCACCCTGCCCTTTCTGCCTTGGAGCCAGCTGACTAGGAATGGAACTGTGAGCCAAAATTAAGCTCTCCTCCTTCAAATTGTGGGTGTTAAGTATTCTGTCTAGTTATGAAAAAGTGACTAATAGTGCCATTGAAGAGTATATGTCTCTGATCTGCCTGTGTCTCTCTCTGTCTCTGTCTCTCTCTTTCTCTGTCTCTCCACACCCCCACTCTGTTTCCTGGCTGCCATAAATGAAGCAGCTTTTCTTCTCCCACAGGACAAAAGACAGAAGACCATGTAACCATAGTTTGAAAACTCTGAAGCTATGACTCAAGACAAATCTTTCCTTTTTTTTTTTTTTTTTGAGATAAGATCTTGCTATGTAGCCAAGGCTGGCCTGGAACTTGTGATTCTCCTGCCTCAGCCTCCCTAGTGCTGGGAATACAAGGATATGCCAACAGCTTTCCTCCTTTATTTTGATCTTCTCAGGTACTTTGTCACATCAACGGAAAACTGACTAACATAAAGAGTGAGATAACTTTCCAAAATAGTCATTCAAGGGAAAAATATTATTCCTCCCCCACCCACGTCAGCTAAAAAGACCTTGAAATTAAAGTCATTTGAAAAATCAAAAGTCTTTTGGATACTGGGTTTATACTGCAGCAGAAACACAATTATAACTTTTGTTTGAGATACAGAGGACTTATGAATCTAATCATCTGAGATTCCGGTAGGTATTGCCACACATTGAAAGGTTAAGTACTTAGCACTTTACCTAATGAAGATGTACGGAAGTAGATCTGTAGCTCACATTGTGAAAGGCAAACATAACTCATCAAACGAGAAGCTCATCTCAGCTACAGCAATGCTTTGGAGGCACCAGCAGGAGATATGCAACCCAGCGATCCTCCAGGTGCACTCGCACACCTTGTGATCAGCAACGCATGTTTCTGAAGAACCCCCCCTGCCCCACCCATATGCTGAGCACACCACCAACTCAGACATCACTCAGTGTGGCTCTAATCCTCAGTGGAATGCCAAAACCGGATACAACTCAGGTGATGCTGTGATGGTGTTGTTGGGCGCTATCATTATCAGCTGTAAAAGTGGGAGTCTAACTAGCACCTCATGGGGGAAATTAACAGCCATCACCACAGCCCTGTTTCCTCTGTGTGGTGGTGCTCGAGTATACATCTCTAATATGCCTTCTCCATCCTTCTTGAGACCTTCGTTTCTAATAAGATAACAACCGAATGTCACTGTTACCCTGTATGCACTTGCCCAAAACCACTTCTCTCCTGAACATCTACCCTTCTTAAATTTTCGATGATTGTTACGGTTTGTGCCTAGATGTCCCCTCAAAGCCTCATGCAGTCACAGGTGGGCTTTTTCAGAGGTGGCTGAATCTAGAGTGTGTGATGCTGGGAGTAAGGGAGTGTCATTACTACTCAGTCCACTGATTGGTTTGGCACCACCCTAATCCCAGCAGCCTGGATAAGACATAAGGGCCAGAAACAAGCTTGTCTATTCCCCTTTTTGCTTACCTTGCTGCCTTCTGCCTGTCTGCCATACCACCCTGCCTTAGATCCAGCTGACTGCAGAATGAAACTTCTGCAACCTGTGAGGTAAATAAACCTTTCCTCCCTTAACTTGTGTGCGTTGGTTATTTTGTCTCAGCAACAAGAGAAAAGTAAATAAAACAACGACATCATCAGGTACCCTACAGTTATGTTGGATCCACCTTCCCCAGAGAGTGAAGGTACTGTGCTGCGCCGTCTACCAAAGCGTCTCTGATCGTAGCCATGTCCCCTTTCATGCTGCCCCCAAACCTTGTCCTAATGGCCTGTCATGATGCTACCACTTTCTCACGGCCCTCCTCACTCTGGCTTCCCCGAGCTCCCAGACACCTTTGTAATTTAAACACTATCTGCCCCTTGTCACACAAACCTTTTATGGAACATTTTAAAATTGTTCAACAATGTCAAACTCCTTTCATTCTACCTAAAGAGATAAACGTATTTTCCAACATTTTTCAGCTTGTGTAAAGTGTGTTCCAATCAGGCAAAATTCCTCATTCCATTAATTTAATTGCATTCATTTCCATTAATAATGTACCTTTGCTTCTTTTTGGCTACATCAATCCCAATCTTGGCTGTCCTTCAAGGTTTGAATTTCCCCTTTCTACGAAACCATTCTGATATGCTAGCTCTCTTCATTTATTCATTTTACCAAAAAGTCTTCAGAGGTCATGCAGGCAATTCTGTGGACTTAGAAGCAACCCGCATGGCCATGGTTCTTAGTTCTTGCCCTGATGGGCCAACGAGTCCTTCCCTCTGATCTTATGTAAACCTCTATCATTTTCAGGTACATTAGTCATTTTTCACTAATTTGTACATGCCATACCCATAATTCTTCTGAACACCTAGCACAGTAGCAGGAGCATGATGATGTCATTAACATAATCTTGTTGACAGAAGGAAGGAATTGCACAGGTTTGCAGGGCACAGAAGGAGCATAACGGTGGTGAATCCACTTGGGCCACGTAGGCAGTCTACAGAGAGCAGAACAGAGTTGGGGCTTGGGGGTGGAGGAAGACAATAACTGAGAAACAGGAGAGAAGGCCAACAAGTCTGAAGTAGTATGAGGACAATGAGGACTCAGAATTGAATGTCTCTGTCACAGACAGAGTTACCGCAGGATCAAATTCATTAGTCAAGGTTATTCTCCAAGACGGTCTGCTCTAGAGGAAGGCCATTGTGATGTGGGTCTCTATGAAAACGCACTGTGTGGATCATGGATCATGGGAATGACATTTTAATCAAAGGACAGTGCTCTCTGTTCATCATTCTGAAGATGACAGGGTTTTTAGTAGTAGCTTAAGTTCCAAATGGGTAGTATTAGTTATAATGGTGGACACACAGGGCAAATGGCTGGCGTACGTGGATGAAGTAGATCTAATTACAAAGCCTAGAATCCAGTGCACACACAAGAGGACCCAGGGGAGAGTGGGAAGAACTTCCCTCCCACTGTGGGCAGCCTCTGTTTTCCATCCCCCAAGGCACGGACAAGATCAAAGGAGTCAGACCTGGCTTAGACCAGGGACAGACACAAGTTGGTTACTTTTATATAGCACATATATACTTATTATGCATGTATGCATATGGATATGCATACATGCATGTTTGTATGCATATTGTGAAATATATATACCATCCATATACCAATTCCTTGAAGAAGCCAAATCAAATGAATATTAAATCAAACTTAAATTGTAATAAAACCAAACATGAGGTTGTCGATTCAACAAATGCAAAGAGTATTTCAATATCAGTCAAGATGGACCTTTAAAATCAGGCATAGTGGCACACACCCATAATTCCAACTTGGGAGGCTGAGGCAGGAGGATCACTACGACTTTGAGGCAAGCCTAGGTTATACAGTGAGTTCAAGGCCAGCCTGAGCTACATAGCAAGACCCTGTGTCAAAAAACCAAAAAAATAATAAGAATCGTTTTTAAAATGAAAGAAAAAATTTCTGATATGGTCTTGGTATAACTGAGTCACTCTGATCGGACCTCTGTTCTTCCAGGAGTTTCCAGCTCCCAGAAGGCTTGATCGTGTGCTCCTGTCTCGGATGTAGCTAGAGAAGGCGCAAAGACATGAGCAGCTATTGCAGAGTGATCTTTGTCAGCGCACCTGGAACGATCCTGCAGCCCTTGAAAAGATATGAACTTTAGGATCATGGTTCCTCTTCCTAAGAACTCAGAGCATTAAGAACACTCCAGTGAGAAAGGAAATAGTAGACATTATTTTCTCACTGAACAGATGGAAATACTGAATCACAGCGGGAAGAGTGGACAAATTACTCACAATCCCACCAAGAAACGTTCCATAGCTCTAACGGCATCAGGCTCTGTTTTTTCCCTTTCAATCCATGTAGCTAATCTTGATTTGTGGGTTTGGTCTTCTCAAGTCCAGATTAATGCTGTTCTCCTCATAGACTACTTTTTCCTCCGATTGGGGTTACTGGTATTTCCAAACTTATGTGACATCCTTTTATAGCAACTCATCTGTCCCGTAAGCTCCCGCCCTCCCCCGCCATGGCAGCTCCCTCTGGCACCATCTATAACACCCACCTCAGCAAACCCACATCTTCTCCCTTTTCGGTTCTTCCTGTGACACTGATTCCCACTCTGATATAGGCATCATTCTTGCTCTGCAGACCTTATACTCTGCATCCGCCCTGAGTCATGCTCCTATAAACACCAACCACCTCCCTCAGCAGCCAAGCATCATCCTCTTCCCTCACTGCTAAGGCATCTTTAACCTGCTTCCTGAGAACACACATGCTGAGGAGGAGGATGAGGGAGGAACTCTCCCTGCAGGGAGGAACACTTCAGGGTCTACAGTGATTAGAGGGTAAATAGAAGGATAAAATTAATTACAGACTCTTTAGTAATGATCAATGAACACTATACCAATCAGTTGATGTAGTGTTTTCTCTGTTATGCTATTAAATGTTCCTATTTCCCTTGGAGGAAAGAGGCAGTGCAGCCTAGTGGGTAAGTGTGCAGGCCAATCAGGTTACTTGGCTTCAGATCCCAATTGTTACTCGCCAGCTGAAAAATCACTTCATGCTTCGTGCCTTGGTTTCCCCATCTGTAAAAAATAATTGCATCTACCTCATGGGGTTGTTTTGTGGAATTCAATGTTTTAGATTTGTAAAGCTTTTAGAGCAGGGCTGGCACACTGGCACCTGGATGAGCTACTTTTAGAAAATTCTCTAATTTTACCCTCCCAACAATGTGTCAAAGTGGACAGGCAGGCATGGCACCCTATCTGCAGATGAGAGCGAAGACTTGCGAGGCTAGCGGCATGGCCCAGCTGTGAGGAGGTGGCGCTGAAACCCTGATTGGATTCACTGCCGTGTCCATGTCCATGTCCTGCTGACGTGTGTGATGTGGCTTGGAACAATGGGCCCACTTCTCCTGGGCTCTGGATTGATCACGGAAACCCTTACAGCAGGTCACTCAGAGACCACACAATAGCAGAGTGCTGTTACATGAAGAAACTGACTCTTCAAAACTGTTTGGCTTCCAGAAGACAAGAGCAGACCTTCAGCTGAAGTTTAGGGTACCGCACACAGTTGACTAACTGAAGGACTTTTTCCTTTCAACATGTTGGTGCTGACTTTTTTGTTGATAGAGCCTGGGCAAGAAAAATATCAAGCCACAAGAAAGGCTTTCTGACTACCACCACACTCTGTTGTGGATGGATCTGATATGAACAGATGGAAAAGACTAGAGAGTACTGAAGTACTATGCATTTACTTAACACATCTTCCTGCTGTAGAAGCTGTAATCTCAGATAACACTGAATCTAAACCTACAATGTTCTTATCCAAAAGGTTACAGGAACAGTCAGTCATGCACAACAAGGTAAAGGACTCTCTCAAGGTCATGTACGGCAAGACAGTGGTGAGACACAGAGGCAGAGAACCGCTTCTGGGGCAAATCACTGTCCTCCGAACTACCTAATGCATTTCTGTTACTCGCGTAGGTGAGAGACCTGGATATCTATCTGCACACAGGTCATAGGCCAAGGATGAAGCAGTCTGCTGCAGTTATTTAATTCCTGCCAAGCACATCTGCTTCAGCACTGTTCAGTCAGTACAGCACAGCCGTGTGTCCTTCCCCGTGGGGGAGTGCTCAGTGACACGGGATATGGCCATAGCAACCAGCCGCAGCCTTGTTCCTCCCTCTCAGAGGAGCTTACTCCCGCAGGCCTGGATGCACCTTCTCACAGTCAGAACACACTACCAATGAAGAGCCTGACACTCAGAGAGCACCTTGGCAAAGTGCGTTAGGTTTTCTTTCCACTACGGGGCAAAAGAATAATATGGAGGTATATTTGCCCTTAACTAAAGTCAAGTCAATACCATACAAAAATCATAAAAGTTTCTAAGTCATTTATCTGTAAAAATGGGACAGGATCTACAACTTTGTAACCAATCCACTTACAATTATCATTATTTTCTTCATCTTGTATTCTTTTATTCTTTTTGAGAATAGATTTTTCTAGTGAAGTGTGCCACATAGGTACGGACTATCTGAATTAATCTCTACTCTACTGCAGTAGGACCTTTGACAAGTTCTGAAAGTATCTCTGAACTTCAGTTTTCTTTCAGGAATAAATACCATTTGTTCTTTCAACCTGAGGAGCTGGCAAGGAAATAAATAAGGTAACAACTGAAGTATTATTAAGCTCAAACTAGAACTGGGCACTGATTGCCAGAAACTGCCACAAGCTAATTGCTAGGGGAAGCTGTCAACAAGAATCTCTGACGATGGCAACCATAGTGAGGTTATAAAAGCAGAGGTCTGAAAAAAAAAAAAATCAACCAAGATGCATCATGTACAGGTACAAAATAAATGTGATGAATGTGGTCCTTGTATGTAAAATGTACCAATACATGTTCTTGGTTTAAAAAAAAAAAAAAAAAAAAGCAGAGGTCTGGCCTTCTCCATAAACTAAGCCTCCCTTAGCACTGTTCCCACATACAGTGCAGGTGTCAAAGGCACTCAAAGGAAGCTGACAGCACCAACTTCCAAAGGGCTGTTTTGACACAGGTATATAAGGGTGTTTAAGTACTGACTACAAATATGTACATGTGTGTTGAGTGTGTGTTTGTGTATCCATGTGCACCTATGTATGTGTGGGAGAAATGAATATATGTGTAGGTACACATACATGTGGTATACATGTGTGGCCTGTATATGTATACACACACACACACACACACATGATTAGGTAAAGCTCTGGACAAAAGACTACAAGTTCTTCCTGGCAACCAATATCTGGGTCTCATGAAAAGTAGCAAAAAGGAAAAGAAGAGAAAGTCAGAGAATACTTTCCTTTTTTTTTAGCTCCACTCAGTTTCCAGCACTGAGCAAATAACCTGAGTAACTAAAACATTATGATGATTCCCTATCTGAAAATGTGCTGGTTGACTTATCACTTTTGAAAATCCTTTTGATTTCTCATTATTTCCTTTTCTTGAGCTCTTAAATCTAGTAAGTGACCTTCTTCCATTTGTCCATAAGACACCGTACCAGAGGTTTTAGTGTTTCTCAAATTCATTCTATCCCTTCGGTACTAGTGGCGCTAGCACTGTAACACCACTGTAATGTCAGTGTAATCAGAGATGATGCTTTTCCTAGAATTGGTTCACAATTTGACTCAGTCTTGCCTGTTATTCACAGATTACTCAGCATGAGCCGGTAATACAAGCTTTTGCACAGATAGCCTGTCCGGTGTTTATCTGTGTTTCATTTCATCTCTAACTGCCAGGGGCTACCTGTGGGGAAAAAGCAAGCTGCTAACAGTCCCAGAGTTACTGTGCCACCTTGCACAACACAAGAGTTTTCTATTCAAGGCCAGTTTACATCAAATCTGAACTGTCAAGGGTTTTGGCCCGATCTGCTAAGCGGTGAGATGGCAACATCCTCGACATCCAGTGTTTGCAATGGCAACATCCTCAGCTGAGTGGGGACTTTTGCCTGTGCAAAATCAGCCACTGTTCCCAACTGTCTCAGTGTTAAATGACCTCAGAGGGCTTCTGGCATCACCCACAGATGTGTCCATCAGGCTGCTCCGGGCTCACGGAAAGCAATTAATCCCATCTCATCTGGATCTTCGTCTGGGTAGTGACAAAGACCAGCAATGTTCCAGGTAATTACTGGAAGTTAAAACCTCACATTCGTTGCTTACAACTTTTCAGAAGTTCAGCTAAGAAAAGTAGGAATGGATATTCTAAATTTCTCCATGGACTAGCAAGATCATTTCTGGATGGAATCACACCAGCCCCCGGCAGAAGTGTTTTCTCTGATCAGATGAAGTAATTGGCCTATACTGAGGGATATGCCATGAAGCTGCCTTTTGTAGCTTGTCCTTGTGTCCACCTTAAAGGCGTGGTCCATATTGTCTCATCTCCAGGGAATATGAGAAAAGTTCCTCTCTGGTCTTCGCATCAAAAATACTTCTGCCTTCTCTGTCTTGACCTCAGGGAAACCCTGTATGTTCTTCAGTCATATTTCACATTTTTCTGTTGCATGACAATAATCCCAGAACCAAATCTATGGCCTGCTTCTTCCACTGAAATAAAACTTGCTGGCAGGATGAACTTCATCCATGACTATATCCACACCCTGTTTAGCCTTTGTCTCTTTTTCATTCTTCTAATTTTTAATTTGTCTTCCTGCATTGTATAATTTTTGTTAGGTCATTTTTAAACTCTTTGAAACAAATCAAAATATAAATACTATAAGAAAATGAGAAGCTATGGTAAAGGGTTGTTAGTGGGTTAAACATAATACCTGCAACATCTCACAATTATAATCTTCATTTTCTCATTAATGCAACAATTAATGGACAAGAATAATGTTTAGGTCTATAACCAATAAGCTTAACATTAAAGCTTAAAGAATAAAAACACAAAAATACGATAATGAAGAAAATTCAGAAACTATATCCCAAAAGATAATATATCCCAAAATCTATCAACAGCCTCTCAACTTTTCAACCTTTTCTGGGAGTTAATTACAAAAAACACCACTGCTTTCTATATTTTCTGCTTGATGACATGTCACTGTTACTCCAAAGAAGAACACTTCAAACAACCTACCATGTTTGTGAATAAACGCCAATCCTTGCAATATCTGATACATGATATTCCTTATAGCAGATTCAGGAAACAACTTATTTCTGTATAGGACAAAGGAAAGCAAAGTTATAAATCTGGGTTTAGGTATTAAAAGGAATCTCCTGTTTTCATGTTCTTTTGATTTCATAGTAGGGAGTTAAGAAAACATCTGCTCTTATGCTAACTTTTGTTGTCACTGTGGTGCTGGGGATCGAACCCAGGGCCTTGCACATGCTAGGTGAGCTGAATTATATCCTCAGCCCTTTTACACTAATTTTTGCCCAGATCCTTTGATAACAACACCAAAGAAAAACAATCATTTGTCCATACTGGGCAGCTAACTTAAAATTCCTAAATGTATTCAGTTACATTAAAAGATTAAACATTTTATAATAACAAAAAAATCCCTCTAACAGGATATAAAAATCTCTCTCTGTGATGTGAGATAAAACTTTCTAAAACTTCAGTGGGGAAAATTTGAAGTCTTCTAGATGAAGCCCTCGTGTGATGCAATGGATGGAAGTTAACATTTTTCCCTGGTTAGGCAAAAACCACAGCTTCATTGCTGGTACTGACAGTGAAGATGATACTTGTTCACTCAAATCACTCAGAGGGATTCATAAAGGGATTTATTTTGCCACCAGAAAGTGAACCCCTAAGTCTCTCCATGGCTCAATTTCCAAGTTCAAAATTACCATAGCACCGAAGTTCCTTACTGGTCTGTTCTCTCCAGCATGCAAGTACTTGAGCATTGCAGCAAGAGAAGAACTAAAATAAACCCAGAATTTTTCAATGGAGACCTTAAAATAAATGAAACCGGTACACTGCTGACTTGCGGCTGCTCTGCCCATCTGTCCTCACAGGAACAGAGATGTGTGTGTAGAGCATCTGTTAAATCTTCGAGACTCTTTGGGCAAATAACTTTAAAACAAGAAACCGACTACATTTGAAAGCAGTGCACAAGGCCGCTGCAGGACTCCTAAAGCAGGAATGTGGACAGGGACCTGTTCAAGCTGGCAGCTTCCAGCATGAAGGCCCAGCAGCACGACTGCTAAATAGCAGGAGAAAGAATTGGGAGACTGCAATAAAAAAGAAAAGCAGGCCAAAAACACAAACACTTTGCAATATGTATCACTAAGAACATGATGGCCAAACTGTACCTTTCTTTAATGAGCTGGTAAAGATTTTCCTTCATGTACTCGAAGATAAAATAAAGATGATCATTTTCCCTGATGACTTCTTTTAATTTTACTACATTGGCATGATTGAGTTTTTTTAAAGACTGAAAGGTGAGAGGAAAAAAAAATTAGAGAAAATCTGTTGTTGAAAAAGAAAAGCAATCCTACTTAAATTTAAGAAAAAATACCTAATTTTAGTACCACATTTTATTGACAATATAAAGCAGAGTATTTCCCTGAAATCAACAGTAACTTTCCCTAGAAAAAATTTTTTGATAAACTGACTAGAAGGTAAGTATTTGACTGGTTACCAATACTTCGGCTGCACCCAGCCCTCAGCAGTGGGCTAGGGCTATTTTAGGTTCACCGTCTTCAGACCACAGAATTCATTCACCCTGCGGAAGTGGCCAGAACAGAACTAATAAAGGAAGCTGAGACTTTGAATTTTCTAGCCCTGGAGAATGCAGCTGCTCTGGGCTGAGATCACGGGTAAACAGTCTGCAGACACTTTAAATAGGAAATTGCTCAAATAGACTAAGGCTGATAGCCTGATTCTCTTGACTTGCATCTGAGCCATGTGTCCGTGAGACACAGAACACTCCTTCTTAAAATGTGAGTTTTAAGGACTTAACAGTTTACCCAGAGCACCACTTGGGCAGCGCATTTGTTTACGTACTAACCCAAGCATCACTCGGGCAGGTGTCATTTCAATCAGTTGATTTTTGTTTGCATGAGATACACTTGTACATCTGTTTATTTGCTTTATATAAAATATTTTTTGCATACGTTTTATTTAGAATGTTGTATTTGCCTTTAATGTTTGTTTCTAGTGAAATCTAATAATAAATTCTGCTTTTCTTCTTTCACTAACTCGTGTTTATTTGTGAAAAATAACCTATAATTTTGTGCTAAAATCTATAAAAATTCTTATCATAAGTACATTAGATATAATTTTTATACTTCTCCAGAACTCAGTGATAATTCTTTTACGATACAAAACAGACACATTTGGGACACTGAGACTGAATAGGAAGGAAGCGCCAAAAGACCTGCAAAGAAAAAACCAAAAAGGGAGAAATGTTAGCATATTAGTGAGGAAAAGTTTATTATGAAATGGAAAGACAAAAAAGACATCTCCTTATTGTCAACTATTCATGGTACAGAAATGACAGAACTTGAAAGAAGAAACAAAACTGAAAAAAATGCCAATAGTGGTCAATGATTATAATAATTCTAGGGGTGGCGTCGACAGAGTTGACCAACATCTAACAAGCTATGCTGTAATCAAAGAGTGAGGAAAAAATATTATTATAAAATATTATGCACTTTCTGGACCAAACAATATGGAACTCGTTTGTTATTTTTTTCTTTACTCACTTGTTATTTATTCAAAACAAGTGGGTTAAAAGAATCATTTACAATTTAGATTAGGTATAATAGACCAAATAATTGAAAAACATGGGAGAGCAAAATGTCAACCAGGACATCTACCATTGACATCTTCACCATTACGTTCAGTAGGTAGACATTCTATTGAAATTACAGAGAAGAAGGAAAGGCCAACATGACAGTGTAAAGTGTGTTGTTCAAAGAAATAAAATAATGCAAAAAGAATTCAGAAAGAAACTAGGTACTTCTGTCCAGACTGTAATGTTGTATTGTATTGAATGTTTTAAGATATACCATATACAGAAAAATTATTGAATAAATTTGATAAAATTATTGTTTTTATATTTCCTTTTATAAAAATTAATGGAAAAATATGCAATTTTTGGTCATACTGTATTTAAATAATTGGACTGGTAAATGGTTAATTACAGAGAAAGAAAAGGAGACATCTTACTGTGAAGACCCTGCAGTGAGATAGAAGAAATTCTTCAGCCTCCAAGAACAATGAAGGTAAAAAAAAGTCAGGCAGTAAATGAGGAACAAGAGGGTAGATTAGAAACCAGGCAGACGACCTCCTGCCTGCTTACTGGTCCTCGCAGAGATGCAGTTATGTGAATACCTGTGACTGAGTTGTGTGTACACACACTTCTTCCTCTCTGCATCCTCAATTCTGCCCGTGGTGAGCCAACACTGCTCTACTGAGCAGCAGCCCTGTTCATGTAGAGCATCTAGAAACAAAACTGTTGGTTTGCTTACTGGATGATCAAAATTTGATAGACTGTCTCCTTTGCAGAGGTCGCCGAGCACCACTGCAGCTGGTAAAATGAACCCTTTAACTCAAAATCCGTTTCCTCACAGAGCAGTAAGTCTAATAATAATCATTTGTAACACTCTCTTTATCTCTGAGCCTCATTAGAAAGAGCAACCCTTTTAGAAAAGGAACAAAACATTTAAAAAGGAAAGTGTGAAAATGAACATCTGGATCTGGAAGGACGCTGAGTGATAAGGTAGCCAAAGGATCAGGGCTTGGGAATGTGTCACATGACGAAGTTGCATCAAGCAGCTGGGGAAAGAGGAAGGAAATGTGTTCTGTGAACGAGAACAGAGCAAGACTCTTCTGGCCCCTCCACCCCACAGGACACATTCCTGCCAAGATGCCTCTCTGGCAAAGTTCTTTGAGGTTTTGGCCAGTTATTTAGGCCAGGTCTTCCAGAATAATCCAAAGAGGCTGATTATTCCCTTTAGTTCGGTTGGGCTCCTGGTTCTCCGTGAATAAAAAACATAAACATTGCTTAACTTGTAAATATTCAGGGGGCCATCCCAATTGCAGCCATCTTCTCTGCCTGTTTTCTTAAAATGTTTCAAAAGCAGTGGCTGAGAATTCCCCGGATGAGCAGCCTCGGGGTGAATTCATTCAGGGGAAAGGAAGTCTGTGTTCCAGCTTTCCTGGAGGAGAATTCTGAGCAAGGCACAAGGGACCTTCAGCTTTGGCCCAAAGATTGTTTCAAAGGTGAATTCCCAGCCCATGGCTAAGAGTGGCTCCCAACTCCTGTTTCTAAGTGAGGCTTATGAACAAGTCCATATCAGTTTAATATAAAAAGATAAATTGTGCATCAAAAACTTCATGTAAGCCACTTTAGAGATCTGTTTCCAGGAAGAGTCATCTCATTTGGTTCAGAAAGGTTTCCAAAGGAAGGGCAGAGGTAGGTCACTTGTATCAGAGACAAACCCTGTCATTGCTCCATATGGGGATAGTCCCCATGGAAGAAGGTTCCAGTTGGATATTATGTTGCATATTATCTATTCCTCCCTTCTAGGGACTGATCAACCTTTTTGTTTGTTTGTTTCTTTGAGAGCTGGTCTTGCTACATAGCGCAGGCTGGCCTTGAACTCGCCTCTTGCCTCCTGCCTAAGCCTCTGAGGTACTGAGATTACAGGCAAGTACCACCTGTCTGGCTCAACCATTTCTTAACTATTAAAACTACAATGTACTTAGCCCCGAGAATATCCCAGGGCATAAGACACAAGGTCTACTGCAAAGAGGAAAACTTACTTGGGAAGACAGGACACAAACTCAAAATGTGTGAATTAAAAATATGCTTAATAAAGAAGACCATATTAAGCGTCACAGGAATGATAGAAACGAGAAGCATCAGAGATATTCCAGGAAGGAGCAATCAGTCAGTGCCGAGTTGTCAGTGAGAGTGTCTCCTGAGGTGTGCAGGAACAGCTGTATGTAGACCAGCACCCTGGAGGGAAAGGGCACACCGGGAGGGAAGCCATCCTGGGAAAGGTGTGGAGATGGAGTGCAGACCATGCCTGAGCAACGAAGGGTGAGGATCACTCCAGTCTAGCTCAGAGCAGGCTGATCTGGAAGACTCTGGCTGGAGAATTGGGCAGAGGGCAAACTGTTTGGGTGGATGCCAGGCAATACCCACTGAATTCTTCTGGCTTCAACAGAGCTGCAGAGGGAGATGCCTGATTCAAAAGTAAATAATCTGTAGGGAAGTGGCACCGAAGCTTGGAAGTCAAGGTGAAGACAGGAAGGAGTGGAAGACCAAGGAGAGAGAGAGGTAGGGCTTTTCTGGGGTGGGGGAGAATGGTGGGCCTAGTTACAGATCAAAGAGAAGAACCCAGTGGAAAGAAGAGTTTAAAGACAAAAGGAGGGGAAATTCTTGGAGCAAGAATCTGACTCTGATGGCACCCAAAAGGCCACAGCATCAGTAAGATAGTACTTCAAAGAAAATGTCACTGGGTCTCCTTTCTCTCAGGACACTCCAGGAGCAAGGATCCCCTCACCAGCAGGCATCAGGTGAAGAACCTCCCCGAGTCGACAGGCTCTCCAGAGGGGCATACGGGCTCACATGGGAAAAGAGAAGAAGTAGCAATCTTGCAAGGTAACCAAAGTGCAGGATTTCTCTTCATTTCCTTTGCTGTTGGGATTAGGCAGGACGTGAGAAACGATGGTCCCTTAGTAACCTTCCTTTCCTGTTCCTTCAGCGGGCAGAAAAGAAGAACCTCAGCAAGAGGAAAGCGATGAAGAACTGGCAAGGAGCTGCCTTCCATCTCCGTCTCTCCCCTTCACACTCAGTGGCTGGCTGTGGCCCGGGTGGTGAGTTTGTGTGAAGTCACCATGAGCAGTTGGGGTGGCAGCAGACATGGCATCCATGCAGGCAAGGAAGAGTGGGAACCATGGTGGTGGTCATCAGCTAGAAGAGCCGGTCTTCCACCGAAGCCGCACCTGCTTCCAAGACACTGTGTGCCTCCAAGCTTTTCCATGCTGGATTCCTCAGCAGTCTTTCTCCCATTAGAACGAACGCTCGGTTAGTTGTATATAAAAGTAAAGGGTCAGCATCCAAGTCAAGGACACCTCTCAGATCTCTGCATTTCTGAGAAAATGGATCATTCTTTATTTCCGATGCTTCTGGATGTCCCAAAGCTTTTATTTTCTAGGCAAGAGGTCAGCGCACTATGAGCCACGGGTGAAATGCACCCCGACACCTGTTTTGAGTGGTCCGTGAGCTAAGAATAGTTTTACAGATGAATATTTGCAACCAACTTGATGACAAGGAACACTGATTTGAACTCTAAGTTCAATGTTAAGCCCCTTGAAAGGATCTCATTCTTCTCATTGGAAGACTCATCATATACAAAATTATATCCCATTATTATCATATTTCACATTTCATAAATTAAAATTTTTTGGAAATCTGTTTTCACTCTTGTTACATATATACCTACATAATGCCTCAGTGTGAACTTTTGACCCACAAAGTCCAAAATATTTACTACCTTTTCAGATACTCTTCGTTTAACGCCCTCCCCTTGAACTACTATTTGAACTTATGACCGAGGTGCACTGTTTGGATTTACTACCAGCAACTCAAGACTTACAACCCATCTTTTTTTTGTGTGTACAGTTCTATACATCTTGTTTATAGAGCCTTGATGTCTTTTTTTTGTACAGCACACCTTGTTTATATAGTAGTGTAATTTTTGCTGATCATACTATACAGTACAGTACTGTAGTTTTATGTTCTGTCATATACTACAGTACTGCATATAAGGGTTATGCAAATAAGAGCGAAGTCATCAAGTTGGAGTTTCTTTTGACCGTTTCTTTGTTCTGAATATTGTAAAGTACATACTATTTATAATTTCTCATTTAGCAACCAATTCATTTAATGACCTGGGTACAGGACTGTAACTCTGTTGGTCATTAAATGGGGACTGTCTGTATGGAAGGAGTCTGCAGATCCCTGCTCTGGCTTTGAAAGCCCCTTCCGTGTTCGAGAGCCCCACGGCAGAGCAGGAGGTTCTGGCTTCAATATTCCACGAGGTGTCTCCAGCAGAGCCAGGTGAGAGAACAAAGAGCAGATGAACATTGCTCTGGTGCACAGGAGAGAGGATTACACAGAGAGAAGGAAAGTGGTCAACATACTCTGATGGAGTTGAGAATTAAAAGAGAATGAAAAGAGGGCCAAGAGAAAGAAGGGAAACAGTAGCCCAGTCAGAATGCCTAATAAAGGTGAAGACAGGTGCTACCCACTACTGATGCAGCTTCACCTTGGTCAAAGAACTTCCTCCCAGACAATAGAGCACAAATAATCTGAGTAAGTAGCTGAAAGAGCATAGCTACTGTATCTTGGAAAAAACTCCACTAATAGATATTCCTGTGTATTGACAGGACAATCACCTTAGGAAGCAACGATAATTCACTATACACATTCAATTCATTTTATTGACATATATCGATATAATAAATTCATTAATGGTAAGGGTTTTCTCACAGCATAATCACTAATACAGTAACATAATAAATCTTTGACTTTCATTAACTACTAGCTATCTATATATTTATCATTTGCCCACTTTTTTAGCATTAGTGAAAAACTACAAATGGAATGATTATATCAACTCTAATCCAATCGGACAAAAGCTGTTTAAATCAACAAAACATAAATTAATCGCCTGATATATTAATAAATACCTTAACCTCACGAAGGTTCATGCATTCCTCCCAGGAATAAAACTTTCTTTTCATTCTAAAAGAGAAGAAAGAAATAGCATGTTCACTCCCAGTAGTAAGCTAAATTTTATTTTTTTTAATGTTTTCATTCTGACATAATCAATATGGCTCAAGGCTGATTTTGATTTCTACCAAATATTATACCATTCAAAACAGCATTTATTTTGAAACCTGGCATTGCTATCAAGCCTAAATCACAAAATTTCCCAGCAGTGCTGGCATGGCACCGGGCAAGACGCCTGGACTGTTGTCTTGCTTGCCCACTAACGAGCTAATCTGCCCTGGAGGGAACTCTCTCGGCTTATTGTGTCTAGACCAGAGCTGCCCAAAAGAACTTCCTATGTTGGTGGAAACGTTCTGTGCTGTCCAGTATACTAACCACTCAACACGTGGCTTTTGTGCAATACAGAAATAGAATTTTAATCTCACTTCGATTTAAATACAGAGGCCACATATGGTAACTTACTACCATACTGAACACCACATTCTGCAGCCCCCCAGAATAGAGGTTGGCAAACTACAGCCCACGGGCCAAATTCATCCCACCATCTATTTTTAGATAGCCAGTGAGTTAGGAACAGTATTTGCATTTTCAAATAACTAGAGAAACAAATCAAAAGATGAACAACATTTTGTCATATGTGAAAATTATATGAAATCAAAATTTCAGTTTCTATAAATGAAGTTTTATGGGAACACAATACACTCACTCATTCATTTCTACACTACCTGGTGAAACAAATGGACAAGTGAAGAAACTGGAGTACAGAAAAGATGTGCAACTCTCCCCTGGTCTCAAGCTGGTCCCTAACAGACCAACTTCCACCTCTCCAGCTCTCTCTGATACTTTGTCCTTGCCACAGTGTTTCGTGGTTGAGTGATCAATTCTTTTATTCATGCTCCAAATATTACTCAGCCCCTTCCTATGGTAGGTGCTTTGTCAGGCACTGGAGAAACAATGACAAGAAAAGCATCCCTTATGGAGCTGACATCAGAGCAGGAAGGTAGATAACAATTTTCTTTGGCTAAATGCTACAAAGGAAAGATGCAGGGCGATGTGAGAAGGGACCCAAGAGGGACCTAATGTAGTGTGGTTCATGAGGGAACACTCCTCTAATGAACAGCTATTCCAACCCAGATCTGAAGGATGAGAGGAATTTAGCCAGGTCAGAGGCTTGAGGAGGGAGTGAGTCAGGACCTGAGTTCAAGAAATCAAAAGGCCAGAAAGACTGGAGCAAACAAGCAAGGACATACTGACGGGAGACATGGTTGAAGAAAACAAGCAGGGGCTGAGCGATGCAGTAATTTGTAGATCACACTTAAACTGTGCGGCTTAACCCTAAAACTAACAGGAAGACACCAAGAGCTACCTTGGTTTGAACTCCCTCAAAAGCAAAGGCAAAGACATGGGCAGTAGGCGTTTATTGGGAAGTGATTCCTGGAAGCCCGGGCAGAGAGCAAAGAAACAGGAAATAAAGAGGTAGAAAATCTAGTAAAGAGTACAAGACTTGACTAATACCAAGGTGAGCAACTGGGGCTTGGGCCTGTTGGAGGCACTGAAGACAGGTGGGATACAAAGAACGTTTGACACCAATGATTTTAGTCAATCAGGTTGTGTGTTTAAAATAATCTCTTCAGTATGTTATGGGTAGGGGAATGAGCAGAAGCCAGAAGCCCCACAGAGGACCTACCGGTCAGGTGGTAAATGATAATGGCTGAATGGGAAGCTTTAGAGAAAATATAAAGAAGTAGGTAGATCTGATAAAGGTTCAGTAGAATTAACAGAACTTGACAAACACAGGTGAGGGATATGCAGGATGCAAGTCAATAGGCCCCTCAGGTTTTCAAAGAATGATAGTGTCATTTATCAAGATAAGAAAGAGTGAAGGAAAAACAGTATGCTGAATATGAGTTCGGTTTGGGGCATGATGAGTTTGAAATGTTGGCCTGACATCCGAATGAAGATGGTAAGGAGGCAAGTGGCCATGGATAGGTATAGCAGGAAGATGCTCGGGTGGTACTCAGACACCTCCCTCTCCTGGTATTCATACACACACATAAATATATTCATAAATATTACCCTCTTCTTGCTTCTAAGAATCACTTGCTTCTAACCAATGAAATAGTTATTTGAATGGATGTCACTAGTTATCACAGTAGTGTATAAAAGCAAAGAGTTATGACTTCCATCTTAGAAGACTTTCATATGGCTATCTTATTGTCCACATCATGATGAAGCAAGCTGCCAGGTTGTGAGCTACTCTTTGAAGAGGCGTATATGGCAAGAAACTGGAAGCAGTCAACGCAGCAATCTGAGGCCCTTGTCACAACACCCAAGGTTCTCATGCTGCCTACAATCACACGTGTGAGCTCAGAGGTGGACCCTTCCCCAGCCCAGCCTTCAGTGAGACCCCAGCCTGGCCAATACCACAATAGCGCCCACGTGAGACCTGGAACCAGAGAGCTCAGCTAAGCTGTGCTGACCCACAGAAACTGCGAGATAATAACTACATGCTGTTTTAAACCACCAAGGCTTGGAACAGACTGCTACACAGCAACACACAACTACCACCACAGATCTGGACTCCCAGTGCAAAGATCACTGTTAGGGTTTGTGTCTAGATCTCCCCCCAAAGCCTCATGTGGTAAGAGGTAGCTGGATCTAGAGTGTGCGACTACTAAATTAGTCTACTGATTGGTTTGACATAGTTCTGCTATGATCAAGGATGTGATGCTAGGATCAAGGGTATTAGGATTAAGTGTGGGTGTACTGCCCACCCTAAAGCCAGGTAGCCTGGATAAGATATAAAATACAGGAAGAGGCTGGTTAGTCCCCTTGCTTGCATTCCTTGTTTATGTGGCCGACTTCTGCCTGTCTGCCAGGCCACCCTGTCTCGGACCCAGCTGATTGTGAACTGAAACTTCTACAAACTGTGAGCCAAGTAAACCTTTCTTCCCCTAACTTTGGGTGTCGGGTATTTTGTCTCAGCA
This sequence comes from Hystrix cristata, assembly GCA_004026905.1. Taxonomy (NCBI): domain Eukaryota; kingdom Metazoa; phylum Chordata; class Mammalia; order Rodentia; family Hystricidae; genus Hystrix; species Hystrix cristata. Next base: position 3,408 of record PVJO010019002.1, on the reverse strand, counting down.
ACAAGAGAAAAGTAACTAAGACAATGACATATGCAGGGGGAACAACACACAAATCACCCCACATCTAAGTGACCAAATTAAGTTGTTTAAACTCAAAGAGTTCTTGTTTCCTTTCCTGTGAAATGATGGTTATTAGCTTGTGGGTCATTACCTCACAAGATAAGAAAACACGAGACAAGTACTATTGCTAAGTCTAACATGAAACTTTTTTAAAGACCGCTAATATGAGTCTCTAACATGAAGTACCTCTAATATGAAGTACCCAGAACCCCAAGTACTTCTCCATGCCTCCCATCCACCACCCTTTAGGGATGTCTCAAAGACAGGGGATGGAGAGGGTAGAGTTGAAACTATCTCAGCGCTGCACAGCTGAAGATGAATTATGCCAACAATGAATAACACTCACTTTTTAATAGCAATCAGTTCCCCAGACTCAATGCTTCTTCCTAGCAGGACAGAACCGTAGGTCCCATCCCCAAGCTGCTTGATCGTTGTGTATCTATTCATGGTGGGCCTGCCTGTTCAGGCCAGATGTGCATCTCAGGGCCGAGGCGGTTCTGTCCTACAGGCCTCCCCAGAGTGTAACCAGATTTTTCGATGGCAGCACCAGCACGGGGTATTCAACAGGACATGGCTATCGTGACTATCTCCCCAATACATATTTTCAAAGATCAGTCTTCTGCCTGTAGGAAAAAATGAGAGACAAGGACAAAAGGTAATGTACATTTTTGAGTCTGTATATTTTTATAATCCAACTCAGGGGTCAGTGACCTCTAACCCCCAGCCTGCCTCCAGAGTCGTACCCACACACTTGCAGAGTGTCTGTGGCTAGGACAGCAGAGTTGAGTGTCTGTTACACTGGATAGCCTGTAAAATCTAAGGAATTTATTATCTGGACCTTTGCAGAAAAAGTTTGCCAGTCCCTGGTCTAAATAATGCTATTTTCTAATTTCTTATAAAACTAGAGATACTATGCTTAGAAAGTAATAAAATGAATCAGCTCCATTTCAATACTTCTCTGCTGACTAACCATTCTGGGCAAACTCTGTCTGATAAGTATGGTGGATGAAAACTGCTGAGCTGTGAGAATCTGTGCTAAATACACTGTGTTCTGTAGACTTCAGCTACAATTACCAAAGTAAACACAGAGCCACAAAATGTTAGAACTAAGTTCTTCAGAATGAGAACCTACATGTGTCCCACGAACTCCTCGTAGCTAAGCATCAAGAGTATTACTTGACATTCAGAAACTAAACAAAAAACTAGTTTTTCAAGGTGTAGAGTTTGCTGCTTTTAATATCACCAGTGTGTGATTGATTTTCTGAGAGACAAAGGTCACTATGCAGCCCAGGCTAGCCTTAAACTTGCTGGGTGTCCCAGGCTGGCCTCGGATTTGTGATCCTCTTGCCACACCCTCCCAAGGTCTGGGATTAAGGGTGTGCACCACTACACGCAGCTGTGTTTTTTTTTAGTAATAAATGATTGATTTTTTTCATTTATATAATTAAGAGAGTCGTCCAGTCTGCCTAAAATAAAGAAACTGTGCAGTTTAAGTGATTGAAACGCCTTTAGGCAAACAAAATATAATGCTTAAATAAGAATGATGAAAGTGTCTTTAAAAATACATGGTTTTGCCAGGCATGGTGGCACGTACCTATAATCTCAGCTCTTGGGAGGCTGAGGCAGGGGGATCACTGCAAGTTCGAGGCCAGCCTGGGCTATGTAGTGAGTTCTGAACTACATATTGAAACCCTGTCTCAAAAACACAAAAACAAAAACAACCCCCCCCAAAAAATATATATATATATATAAAACTAATGATCTGAAGGCTCAAAAACCTATTGGAAAAATGTGAACTTCTACATCTAAAGCCAATCTATGTAGCTTCTCTTTCCAGAAGAATTCTAATCAAGAAGTGAAAAAGGAAAGATGTAAATAAGAGATTGACTATTAGGCTAATACCACAGTAAGATTTGTTGCAAGCAAGGCTCACTGATGGATGCAAAAATTAATGGAAACAAGATATTTGTATAGTCTTGAAGTATCGCTAAGATATTTATTAATTTCAGGAGGGAAAGATGTTAACTTCAGAGAGAGAAAACAGCAAAAACCTCCTCGCCCAGGGGACCACATTCAACATCATCACTATTAGGGAAGACACAACTGTATATAATCTGGACGTGAGACAAAGCTGAGGTACAGCAGCCCCTTCCCGGTATTCTTGTCAACAACGCAGTCTCCATCACAGCCCAAAACAAGGAATGAAGTAGTCTACAAACAACTGGCCAGTACTCCTCAGAAGTGTCAAGACGATGAAAGACAAACATGGATTGAGGTACTTGTTAGACTGGAGGCAGCTAAGGAGACATGAGGACTAAAAGTCATCTGAAATCCTAGATACACAGAAAAGGCACCAGTGGAAAAGCTGATACATCTGATTTTAGTAAATGTGCTGCCCAAGCGAGCACAAGGTTGATACATCTGAATAACATCCTAGCTCAGTCAGTAATATTGTACCAACGCTAATTTCCTGGTTTTGATCATTGTTCTACAATAATATAAGATGCTAATGTTAGGGGAAGCTGGGTAAAGAGTTTCTAGGCCTTTGCATTGTGCATGCAAATTTTCTGTCCAAGGCTAATTCAAAGTAAAAAAAAAAAAAAATCCAGAATGCCCTTATGAAGGCAGTTCAAGAGCTTGAGGAGCCCTAAGAAATGCAAAGGTCGTGGACTGTTCTCGCCACACTCTACCACATAACTAAAGAGCTTTAAGGGATCAAGCTTGGCCCTGCCTGTACCCAGCTCATTCCTCTTTCCCAGAGTCACTCTTAGGCCTCTGGTTAGAAGGGCATTTTCCTAGTTCTTGAAATTCCTCTGCATCAGACTCCCCGCAACACCCTTGACCTGTTCTTAACAGTGATGTGCACCACAGCTGATTAATATTTAAAAAGACTTCCAATATGACAGATCCTGGGTTTAAATTCTGGGGATGCAAAGAACAATAAAACATGGTTCCCTCTTTGGAAGAGCTTGGAGTCTCAAGGCAGAAAATGAGGGTGTGAGCGGGGTCATATATTACTCCTGAATTCAAGCCGAGTCATTCCGAGTACACTCAGGGTGCCGGAGGTGGGGCTGGGAGAGGAAAAGCCCCCTTTGCTTCCAGCTGTGTTGATTCCACCTGGGTACTGTGTTCTGAATTGTATCTCCCTCCCCTCAAATTCATAGGTAGAGGTTTTAACTCCCAAGGCGACTCTATGTGGAGACTGAGCCTATAAAGAGGCCATTAGGTTCCATGAAGGGATAAGCGGAGGGACCTGGCAGGATTAGCGTCTCGTACACCCCTCGTCCCACCCTCTGCCGGGTGAGGACCACCTGAAAGCCATTATGGAGGAACACACACACACACACA